>JAEQBH010004537.1:0-177651 GCA_016808115.1 Tetrastigma voinierianum | reverse complement strand
GCTTATAGCTTAGTAGGAAAACGGATAACATATATGACCACATGCGGTGGTCCTCAATTCGATATACATATAGCATAATTCATATATCAAAATATTCACATCTCGAAGAGGAGTTCATATGAAATCTTGTAATAGAAGGTGCATTAGGTACTTTATAGAACATAACTAGATATCATATTATAGCATCAGAACTGATTACTTTGTTTTCATATAATTATTTCCATATATCATCTTATTCAAATACCCAACATATAAGTATTTTCCTGCATAGACCGGTAACAATGAATGAGAGGGACACGGCCTGTGGAGTACCCAGGAAAGGTACGATTTTAATCTTGACAGCGGGAGGTGCAGAAGCACAAATAGAGAGACTTATGCCTTGCATGTAGAAGTGTCGTAGCACTATCACGGGGCTTGTCATGGCAGGCAGTGTCGAAGCCTTGAGCAGAGATGATGGTTTAAATTAACGAAAGAAATGAGAAAAATAGGACTTCAAGTTCCTTAGGTGCGCGGGGACCTTTGCCTCGCGAGACCTATGCCAGGCGGGAATGGCTGTCGAGGCAAGGCGAGAGCCTTGGCCCTGTGGCACCTTTGGGTTCGCCTAGGCGAGCACTCCTTACGCCTGGGAGTAGGAAGCTCCTCGCATGAGCAAAGCTCCCTTCGCCTAGGCAAGAGCTTCAGGATTATTACATAAATGGCATTTTTGCCTCTTTTCCACCAAACACTTTTCCAACCAAAACCAAACCACAAAACCCAACTCAAACAACCAAAACACATATGGAAGAGTTAGGGTTTCCCTAACGAGCTATAGACAAGAAGGGAGTTAGGGCAGTTTCTATTAACAAATGAGAGGAATTTCATTCCTTAATCTTCTTGAAAACTTCAAACAAAGCTTTCTTCTCTTACTTTCCTTCTCTTCTCCCTTGTGAGCAAAGATAGCCAAAACAATGAGAGAAAGAAACCAAGGTGGTTCTTCTCCCATAAAGAACCGTATGCCTA
Organism: Tetrastigma voinierianum; assembly: GCA_016808115.1. Lineage (NCBI taxonomy): Eukaryota > Viridiplantae > Streptophyta > Magnoliopsida > Vitales > Vitaceae > Tetrastigma > Tetrastigma voinierianum. The sequence goes on along the minus strand of JAEQBH010004537.1, from coordinate 176,652 downwards.
AGCTCAAACCAACCAAAATAAATCCCTGTTCTAAGACAAGTTTGTTGTCTTAAGGTGAATTTTACTCTAATTTTGTCTTTTCTTGATAGTCCTTCTTCATCCTCTGTTACAAGCCAACTTAGCACTATTCTACTTTAACATATAATCTTCTTGACTTATGTCCCTTGAGTCCTTAATTTGTCAAAATTACCATTTTACCCCTTTTTGACTCTTAGCTCTTAATTTTTCGAAAAATACAAATTTGACTTTTTTATTATACCTAAACATGTAATAAAACTACTAGGGTATAATTTGAGATTACCATTAAATGTATTCTGCATCTAAAACATACCATCCATAAAGATATGGTATTCATTAAAAATTACACTCAACCTAAACCAATGCGGAATAGGCTCATACATCCTTAATGATGAGCAGCTCAATAAATATAAATGATAAAGTAGCTCACGATCCAGCAAATGACTTGTTAATACCATAGACCACTTCATAGGATCTCCATTCTAGCAAGTTGAGTTTACCATCGCAACTGACTTTGTAATAGGCAAAAGCCTCATCCCCCTCAATTTTTGTTCCACTAGTTTTCTATTTAGTAGTTTAGTGGAAGATCAGTCAAATTCAACTCTTTGACCTCCACAAAAAATTCAAGGATATAACCCATGTCCTGAGCAATTGTGTAAAATATTGTGCCTTAATCATATATATTTATTCTTCCATTAAACATTTTACTTTTAGCTTTACCTATTGCAACTGGCTATCCACAGCGCATAGACATGGCGATTATTGATGTAAAATCCCGAAAATATACACATGCAGTTTCGGACTTGTTTAGAAGTATATTAAAGTTAAATATGAATTTTCGGAGAAAATAAAATGAGGGACCGGAAAGTTTACACAAGATACAAGGGCAATCTTGTAATTTAATCAAAAGGTAACAAGAAAGTCATAAAAAGGGAAAGATTAGGGTCAAATGAGAAATTGGCATAAGTTGATTTTCAAAAAAGAAAATTTGAGACTAAGATGCAATTAAGGAAACAAAAGAAAAAATGGGTTTTATTGTTTGTGAACATGGCCTTAACAAAACATGGGATTTAAGGGCCAATTTGGTCTCATTTGGGGAAGAAAAAACGTAGAGAGAGGGAGAGCAAAGGAGAAAAGAGAGAAAGAGGAAGAAGAAGAAGAAAGAAAGAGGAGAAGAAGAAATTTAAGATCAAAAGAATTATGGAACTTGGATTTGGTATGGAACTACATGGGTTTTAAAGCTTTGGATGGTTTTCCAGCCACGAATTGTATAGTTATTAGTGTCTCAAACCTAGGGTTTTCTAGGTTCATTCTAAATCAATAATCATGGAAAGTAAGATGAATAAAACCTTAAAATGCAAACAAAGTATAGAATCCTCAGCGGATGAATTCATGGTTAATAGTAAAGTAGATGAGTTAGGGTTGGAACAAACCTAACTATCATCATAATTAGTTTGTGCATAGGTTTTTGCCCTTATTAGAATTATTTTGGAAGGAATCTTGATATGTTTTGGAAGAAAGATATGTAGTGAGAGATGAATTGAATAGAAAAAGAGAGATTCCAAGTGAATTTGAAATATGGTTTGATGTGTGTTTGAGGTATAGGAGTGATATGGATGATAAAGCATGAAAAATGGGAGAAATTAACCATTCTGGGCATTTGGGTGTCTTCTACGGTAGAACTTAAGTCCTACCGGTAGGACTTCGATTCTGGTCATTTTGGCCAAATCCTAGGTAAGAAGTTAAGTCTATAGGGTAGAACTTATTCTGATTTTCTGTTTTTGACCTGTTTTTCGTATTTTAATATAACTTGCTCATTCTTATCCGATTTGAGTGATTCAAGTGGCCACTTAAAAATAGACTTCAGAGAACAAACCATATTTAATATGTATCTCAAATTCTGACCTAGATAGCCCAAAAATTCCTCAGTGGGGCTATAGCTTGGCCATTTCCTGCATCGAGTTGAACATAGAAGTCAGTTTGGACGTAACATGAGTTCCGGTGCTCAGGTGGAGTGATTCCAGTTGGAATAGAACCCATAGCACCTTAGCTATAAATGAGTATAAGGACCTAGTGTCCAAAATATGAAGTTTAAGACCCCGGAAAATGAGTGACTACAAACAGTCAGTGTCCGGTAAAATGACTAGTTGGCATAAGAAATGCCATAACTTTGGTTGGATGATCGATTAGGATTGATTTGAATTCTTAAATAAACTAGATTCATAAAAGGACTGAGAATATATGAATGAGGTGTGATCTCATAGACATCAAGAAAATACTTCATAAGTATATGAAGTGCTATATGTAATAGCCATGAAACAAGAAAAATATAGAAAATGCAATATGTATAGATATGTTCATAAAACATGGATATGATATTAATATAGGATATGTCATAAGATATGATAGGTATAAGTTATAAGATATGATAAGATATGATAGGATATTTTCATAAGATATGATGGCCCCTCCCGATGCAGAATGATAGAGGCACACATATGAATATAGGTATCTGATGTGAACATATGATTGTCATGCATAAACAAATGAATGAGGCACACTTGATAGAAATATAGAAAGTATGAATAGATAAAGAGAGGCAGCCAGTAATACGTAAATAGTAAGATATATATTAGTTATACGAAATGAATAAAATGGAACATGCTTAGGAACACGCCAGTAGAGAATATGTAAATGCTGAACCCGATAGGAGATAAGCAAAGATGACAAAGCATGAAATAGTACATGTGCATAATGAATGACTGAGTACATGTATGAATATATGAATGAGTAAAAGTATACATGATAGGAATATAGAAGTACAAAGAATAGTAAAATCATGATAGAAATGTATAAATGTTATAATGCATGATGATATAACGAAAAATGAATAAATAAAGATATATATGACTACATGAATACAAGAGTGCATAGATGCATTCATAGAAATATAGTAAGACAAAAACTAAATGATAGAAAAGATATGACTATATGTAATATAGAGATATATGAGAAATAAGTAATATAAAACTACGAAGTCCCGAAAGCGAATACGATAAAGTAATGATAGTATATATCGTAAGCAATTATGATAACAATAGTTATTCATGCTTATGAAATAATAATAGAAAATGTAATCGCTGATTGTACGCCCAGGATGGTAGAGGGGATAGATAGGCATGCCTATAGGGGAAGATACGAATCTTTAGCGACATATTCATGAAACGAATATTGAGGCCCAGTTTGGGTCGATGATATAGATCCGTTTGGATCGAAGTGTATGGTCACACAATAGATAGAGATCAGCGCCTCAAATACGGTGATAGTACTTTCGAATGTGATAGCATATGACATAGGTCAGCATCTTTCGTCTGATGACGATACCTCCGGTGATATGAGGCAGAATCCTTGTTTTACGTCTACGGTGATAGTACCTTCAGTACACATAGTTTCCCGTATCCGCTTCCTAAGGTATTGAGACATGAAACCAAAAGGAAATTTTATGATATGAGAAGCATACTTGCTATGCGATGAAAGTATAAACCGATTACAAAAACAAAGAAAGAAAAGTACAATATGACAGTATATAAGAAAAGTATATGAAATACCACGAATAGGACCTGACAGTGAAATCTGAAGAAGTAAATAAAGAAAGAGCCATATGAAAAGTATAGCATGTAAGAAAACATGAAAACCTATGTGAAGCATATGATAGTATATGATATGATAGTAAAAGTATAAATCTTATACTCTACGGGAGATATGAGAATTGAGATAGGAATTCACGTAATCTGAAAAATAGAGATATGATATGAAAGTATTAGCTTTAAGTCAACACAAGAAAATTACAAAAGAAATATCTGGCTAAAGTATATGATAGAATAAGAAGCATTACAAATGTATATGAAGGATAGAATAGTACGGGATAGCAGGGAAATAGAAAAGTCTCTGGGGAGAAAGCAATTATATGAGTAAGGCAGTACATGAATATAGAAATATGAAACCACAAATGCAAAGTGTGACAATACAAGATCATTATAGAAGAAATATATGATAAAACCATGTAAGAAATGATATATGTAAAGTACATAGAATGCAATAAATCTTAGAAGTAGAAAGATGAAAAGAAGACATGAATTAGAGACATGATATGTAAGAAAAGAATAGGAACATTGAAAAGACATATGACAAGCATGAAAGATGAACACATGTCAAGTATAGGAATAATACAAAGTATAGAAGGGAATACGAGTAAGTATAGATAGGATATAGGCGAAGACATAGAGATATGTACTTGAAATGATTGACATGCAATAGAAATGTAGAGATGATAAATGGATTAAATTTATATGCATATCGTATGTATAAGCTTGTGGCGGTCTGTTGGTGGTTGTCCATTAACATATTCCCCACTAAGCGTAAAACATACGGGTGTTAATCAAGTGTGGAAGTGCAGACGAGAAGACAAGGATAGAGACGGGACATTCCATGTTGAAAGCCGACTGAGAGATGGGTGCTCTGTTGGCACCTTAGCGATCTACGGGGATTTTGTAATAGTAAAATTGTAATGAGTACAAGTAAAGGGATCTTGTGTATGGGTGTGATGGACACACCACTCAGGTGGTAGTTCTTTATTATGTATAAAATGATTTTGTTTTTACGGGGAAATTATTTGTATACCCACGATGCAGTGCGGCTACGAGAAAGTACGGTCAATAAGAGTCCGATAAAGTATAGTATAGTATAGATAGCATCACGCCGGACTTGATTGGTTCATGTCGGGTCGGGCGTGTGATTAGTCTCATCCATGCAGGGATATCCGATAATGAATTTCTAAGCCACTCGGCTTCAAAACTTGCCTTCTCTAAGGCTAGAGCTTCGACCTCCATAGTAGACAAAGTAATGCAAGTTTGCTTGTATGTTTTCCAAGGAACTGCACCTCCTTCAAGGGTAAAAACGTACCCACTGGTTGATTTCATCCCATCTGAATCAGAGAACCACTAGGCATCACTAAATCCTTCAAGGAAATTTGGAAATCCATTATAACACAAAAAATAGTCCTTGGTGCCTCTCAAGTACTTAAGTACTCAACGAATGGCAACCCAATGATCCTGATTAGGACTTTGGGTGTACCGACTCAATCTTCCAATTGCGTAAATGTCAGGTCTAGTACACTTTTTCAAGTACATTAGGCTACCAATTATGCGGCGTACTCGGTTAGGCGACACTATGTTCTCTATTTTTCTTCAGCTATGAGTTGGGATCATAAGGAGGTGACACTAGTTTACAATCAAAGTGTTCAAACCTCTTTAAAATCTTCTCAATATAGTGTTCTTGAGAAAGGTTAAGCCCATTAAGTGTTCTAGTTGTTTTAATTCCTAGAATCACCTCAGCTTCTCCTAGATCTTTCATATCAAACTTCGATCTTAAGAAACTCTTGGTATTAATTACAACTTGTAGGTTAGTCCCAAATATAAGCATATCATAAACTGATGATGATGCATGAGTTATCTTCAACTTTGTTTTAAATGCATTTATCAGCACATAATCAAATTTGTTATGCCACTGTTTGGGTGCTTGTTTTAACCCATAAAGCAATTTAACTAGCCTATAAACTTTTTTCTCATCTCCTGGAACCATACACCCTTCAGGTTGATCCATATAAATTTCCTCATCTGGTTCTCCATTCAAAAAGGCGGTCTTAACATCCATCTGGTGTATCACTAGGTTATGACCCGATGCTAAAGTAATTAACACCCTAATTGAGGAAACCCTTGTCACAAGAGCAAAGGTATCAAAGTAATCTACATCTATCCTTTGTTTAAAACCTTTAGCGACTAAACGTGCCTTATATTTCTCAATTGACCCATCTAATTTTAATTTCCTTTTAAAGATCCATTTAAAACTTATAGTTTTAGCACCATGAGGCAATTCTACTATCTCCTAAGTATGGTTATGCATTATTGATTCAATTTCACCATTAATGATCTCCTTCCATAAAGGTGCATCAAATGAAGTCATAGCTTCCTTATAGGATCTAGGATCGTCATCAACTAGAAAAGTGTAAAAGCCATCACCAAGATTAGTTTCTTTCCTTTCCCTTTTACTTCTTCTTAATTCTAGTTCAGAAGGATCACTAGACTCATTTCTAAGATTTCTTTGAACTTGTTGTTGGCCATTTGTTTTAGAAAAATATTTCAAAGTGAGCATTAACACAATCTCGATTATAGAGTTTACTTCATACAGGCTGTTTCGATATGATGACGAGAGAGCTATATCTTGACACTATTCTCTTGCATAACCAATAAATGTTGCATCAAGGGTTTTTATGACCTAATTTTATTTTTTTGGTTCTGAAGAAGTACTTTCTCTATTACCCCCCACACTTTTAGGTATCCAATGTTAGGTGTATATCCTTTCCATAACTCATAAGGGAGTCTTACTGGTTTCTTGTAGGGGTGTTCTATTTGAATATGACCCCAGGGGCGGAGAGGGATGACTCCCCACAAGTTCAAGGATGCTCACGAGACTTACTAACATAGCATTCATCATCTCTTCTTTTAGGGTATATTTTTTCTTTCCAACTACTCCATTAGTTCAATGGAATAGGAGAAGTGGTTTCATATATAATTCCATGTTTCTCCTGGTATTGAAGGGGTTTGACTCCTTATTCTCCACCTATGAATCTAAGTCTCTTGATTTTTCTTATAGTTGGTTCTCTACTTCATTTTATACTTGATGAAAGCATCCATTGCTTCATCTTTGTTTATAAAAGATACACTCTTGTATATCTTAGTATTCATCTGAGAGTAATACAAAACCTTTACCATATCTAGTCATGAGTGTTTTCAAGTCTCCTAGATCGCTGTGATCGGATGAATTATACATGCATTTAGATACAAAATTTCTATGTGTTTTTATAGCTCAATTGCATGATTCACACATTCATATTTCACTAATATTCACGTTAATCCCCATACTATAATATTTCTGAGGACACGGTGATATTGGAATCAAAGGAAGCTAAATAATAGAAAAGACTGGAAGCAAAGAATCTGATAGGAAGTGCGGCAAGAGCCTTGGAGTACCGGCGTGAGGCACTCCTCCACGCGTAGCCCTTACGTAGTAGTGATGAGCGCCTGAACACTCATGTCATGCAGCGTCGTCTTTTGGTTTTTGGCTCTATCATAGTTAAATACGATTTATAGCCAGATATACGATTTTTGCATTGTGTATGTGAATAGCGGGTGGAATGGCGAGTTTTAGGATCATTTGGACGGAGAAGCGGTGGCGGAGCGGTAGCGGCGTGCCAGCGTCGACGTCGAGAATCAACGCGAGAAGAGGAAGTCGACAAGTGACCAGCATCGCGGCCTTCAACGGTGTCTTGCCTCAGCGTCGCGATCTGCCAACATTGCGATGTCGGCGTGACTACTGCCTCGACATCATTAAAAGCAAAGGGACCAAAAATCGAGAGGGGATCGAAAAACATACGGGCGAGGAGCTTACGAAGCATATGACAACGACGGATCGGTGAAGAGAGGAGACTTGCTTTGTATTTTCTTCTTTTACGAAAAAAATTGCTGATGGTTTGATTGATTCGTGTATAATCAAGTCCGGTATGTTCTAGATTCACATCTAGTTTTAATTGAACCACCATCACGATTATGGATTAAGATTTGTTTTATATTATTCATTTATTTATGACATACTATCACTCTTATATCTATGATTTATATACATGTGATGTACGTAACATTGGCATGATTTTCTTTGAGTATCAGGATCGAGAGATGAGGACGCCCGAGGGGTCTGAATAAGTGACCCTCGGTCAGATTCGAGTAAATAGAAATATTCAGGCCAGGGTGGCGATTAAGGTTAGAAAAATTTAAAGCGTTTGAAGCATTGGAGTTAGGGTAGAGATACACTCAACCGCTGGCGAGAATAGTGAACCATACTCGAGAGAGGGTATACCGTGGAAGTGCGATCACCCGCCATCAATGATGCGAATGAACATTTGTAATTTCTCTAGGTAATCCATGAAAGTGGCGGGGAGGCAGGCCTAGTCTCCATAACACGATTGATTTACTAAGATAAATTAGTTTGGTTTAACCTCACACATTAGTTAATTTGTCATTCCAAAGCTTACGTCGGATAATATTCAAAGCAAACTCGGTAGTCAACGCTTCTTACTCCACGTAGATCGTCCATGCGAGAATTTTGATATATTACTTGATCGATGCGTGCATGCGCACATGAGGCGTATATATTTTACACATCAGCGTGCACTTGAAGCATCCATTCAGCCACATCGCTGTTTCTTAAAGATACATCTTATTATGTGCCAGTAGTCATCTATGAAGGTAATATAAAACCTTTTACCGTATCGATCTGTGTTTTCAAGTCTCTAGATCATTATTGATCGGGTGAATTGTCGCCATTTCGTTAAAAATTTCTGTGTGTTTTTATGAAGCTCGATTGCATGATTCACATTCTGTTCATAATATTGAGCTAATCCCCCATGCTATAATGTTTTTTTCTGAGAGACACGGTGATATTGGAATAAAAGGAAATGTGTAAATGAAGACCAAGCAAAGATACAATGAAGTGCTGCGAGGCTTAGTGCAGCGACAACGAGGCACTCACGCCCGCAGCGTAGCCCCTTAGCGATGGCGTGGAGGCCTACGTTCGGCCAGGCCAACAGGAAGGACTCGATAGCCTGCGATGCAGCCTTGACGTAGCACCCTTTGCGCTTGTTATAGCGAGGTTTTCCTTTTTCAGTCGGGAGGCGTTAAAAACTCTAGAATTCTGGGCCAATGATGGACCCACATCCCGAGATATAAAAAGGAAGCATTTTCGAGGCAAAAGGGGGGGATTCGGAGGTAGATTGAAGAAAAGGAAGAACGGATAGAGAGAGATTAGCGGAGACGGATTCCGAGAGATCGCGAAGACGGGTTCTTTTGTATTTCTTTTCCTGATTCGTTTGATGCTAAAAATCTTTTAGTCTATAATGAAAATCACTATGAACTAACTTTTCTCTCTAGGGTTTTGTCAACCCTAACCGCATCATTATGGATTAATACATTAATTGTGGTTTATTTAATATTGGTATGAATTTGTAGGTTTGCTTTACTCCTAGATTTAATCACATATTATTTGGCCAGTGTGGCATGTTATTGCTAGGAGTGATATCGAGAGAAGATGACTCATAGGGATGGGTAAGCAACTTACTTAGTCAATCGAGGGAATAGAGATATCCGCATTGCAAGTGTAACACTAGGGTTTGCACATTTATGCGTCTCGAGTCGAGAGTCGAAGCAAAGAGAATCTCTTGTAGGCACAATCAACCCACTAACATAAATCATGTGAAATATTAAATAAATACGTTATCGAGGTCAAGAATCCATCAGGTGTGGTAGGCGACGGCAAAACCCTAGCCTTCTCATCGTTACTTGAATCAAAAATTTGAATATTAAGTTTATAACAAATTAGTTAAGTGGTTATGATTACTATAAGACTAGATCCAAATATTATCTAAGACACTAATGATGTTAAATGCGCTTCTCTTCGTAGGAGCGACACTTGACCACTGTATACGTGAACTCGGCGAGCGCACTGCGGCGTGCGGGCTTGCATTTTTACTTAACTTTTACACACTCACTATCAGCCCATCAAGTTTTTGGCATCATTGCCAGGGAGAAGTTTAGTGTTGATATTGACAACAGTGCTATCGATTGCACTTTTGATCAATTTTATTTTATTTAGTTTTTTTTACTTATTAATCATTTTATTATTCTTTGTTTTAGTTATTTTGCCTTATTTCATCTATGTTGTGACTTGGTCTCGACTTCATACTTGTGATTTCAGGAAAGCAATTAATGTGCATGCAAAACGAATCGCGAGGAATTACTTCCATTCGATCACGAACGAGCCAGACATTACATCGATTCGCCAAAACTGCATGACGATTTAAAATCATGTAGAATCAAAAAGATGAAGTGAAGTTCCAAGAAAGGAATGAACCACAAGTGGATCAGAATGGATAGAATCATAGAGATCAGGCCATAGAGATCGTTTAATAGCGACTGATAATCCCGTATGCTACTCAGGAGTTAGCCTTACCACTACGGTTGTTCGATCGGCTATACAATGACCACTTTATTCAAGCGAACTTTGAGGAAGTGAAAAGATAACTCTGCAAATGCTCCACAATATCACAGGTTCATGGGTTGCCTAGTGAGAATCAGGAATGCACATCACGGCGAGTTTTATTGAAGTTTGCGACACGATCGAGTATAATGGAATGAAGGAAGAAGCTCTCCATTCACGTCTATTCCCATCCATGGCGACCGAGCTAAGCATTGGTTAACTAGCTAACCCACTTGGATTCCATTACTCATGGAATGACTTGGATAAATTTCGACCAAATTTTCCACATGAATCGCCTGGCTTGGTGCAGAAATTAACACATTCAGACAATTCTAGGGTGAGAACTTGGCCCAAGCCTTGGAGAGATTTCATGAGCTACTGAGGAAATGCCCATATCATAGGTTAACTAGGTGGATGCAGGTGCACACGTTCTACAACGGTTTAAGCGATTCAGCTAGGATAATCATTAATGCCTCATCAAGAGGTGCTCGATGAAAGAAGACTACAGTCGAAGCTTATGAGATATTGGAAGATATAACCACTAATACTAATCATTGGCCTCGAGATAAATCAGCACCTAGGAAGTCCTTAACGGGAGTAGACACATAGTTCGGTAACTGGTAAACCATGTCATACAGTTAATTAAGCATTTCTGAAGCGTGAGGTCACGGTGAATGCTGTGCGGAATAACCTAGGAGATCTGCGAGTCTTACGGAGGACAACACGGTACTATGGATTGTCGGTCGGGGCAAATGTGATAGAGCAAGCCTGATATGTGAATCGACAAAATCAACAATAGCGAGGACAATATGGAGTAATACCTATTAGAACATACTAGATTGATAGAATCAAGACGAGTTGGAGAGGTAACGGAATAATCGAGGAGCAATTAAAACTATGGTTGGAGGAGCAATCAAAATAATATGCCATCACTTCAAGCAAGCAAACCACCACTAGAGAAGAAAGTAGATTTGGAAGAAGTCTTAGCTATGATGATTTCCCATTGCACATTTATGAATGAGACGAAGACCACATTCCAAAAAGCGAGCTTCAGTGGCTCTAAAAACCAATCAACTTGACCTTCTACGAGAATCAGAGGCCAAACTCGAACGGAAGTGCAAATGGGCCAAAATGGCCGCATGTCGTTGATTAGAGAGGCGACGCGGATCATTACCTGGCAACTCAGAGGTGAACCAAGGCGAAGGTAATGAACATGTAAAAACGTCACATTGAGAAGTGGCGAAAATTAGCGATGTCAGGGCGACCACGGTGATGAGGAGGTAGAAGCGGGAAGTAATCGAGGACCGGTCAGGAATGACAAGATAGAAGGAACAACCCCAAGAGAAAAATTATGGAAGAAGCGAGGCTATAAAGATCGATAACACGACTAAACCTTTGTCGATTTAGTACCCTCTACGCACGAGAAGAAGAATAGATTAGACGAAATTCTAAAGTTATAAAGTGTTCAAGAAACTACATATAAACATTCCATTTGCTAATGCGTTAGAACAGATGCCCAGTTATGTCAAATTCATGAAGGATATATTGTCAAAGAAAAGAAGACTATCGGACTTCGAGATAGTGAATCTACGCCGAGAGTGTAGTGCCGTGCCCGGAGAGCGCCCTGGTGAAAGGGCAGGGCGGAGTTTTCTTATTCGCATACCATTAGAACTCCATCTTTGAGAGGCCTTGTGTGTGACTTGGAAGCTAGTAACCTCATGCTTCGTTATCTATATTCGAATGGCCCGGGATTAGGTGAAGCTCACCCGACTAAGTCACCTCCGGTTAAGCGGACAAGTCACTAAAGCGCGGACCCTTCCTAGTGACGGGAATGCAAGCAACTCCCTGTTAACCTCAGCTGACTTCCTTTCATTGACAAGTTACCATGAAGCTAAAGTAGTTAAGCCCAGTGAAGCGTCTTTGGAAATGTGAGTTATAAAAATTTTGCTTTACATCAAAATCAGCACCTTTAGATTTAATCCGGCGGCCTGCATTTGCCACGGTGGTCAAGCCCAAAATACAAAAATTACCTGTATAAAAAAAAATACACTCCCAATGTTTTCCAAAAATCCAACTACAACCATATAGGACCTCTAATACTCATCAAAATATAAGATAAGGATCGAGTGACATAATTTCATAGCAACTGTTTTTCAAAACCATGCATGCATATTTACAAAAAGATATTTACATACATACAAAATGTCACATTTAGCATTTACTACTTTTACTTTACACCTTATCTTATATATAATCACATGGCGTCTAGGAGCGAGGATCTACGAAAGGTCTTTTGGCTTGAGCACACACACGAAAAATTATTTAAAAGCAGCCTTAGACAAGCGGGCTCGTTAGTACTATAAGTTCTAAATATTTGTTATCGATGTATGTACCTCCCGATATGAATCGTACATAAATAGTTTGTAAAGCATTTATAAGAAAAGCGAGTTTGCTATGAAAACCATTTAAAAAGCGTCTTGCCCATGTGTATTCTTGAAATGTTAAAAACTATTTACTGCTTCTTGAAAAGCGATAAACTATTTACGCTGCGAAAACTATTAGAGTGGTGGTTAATATGCGAAAGTGCTATCTTTGGAAATCAAGTACCAACCAATGTGGCCCATTTCTGAAATACCCTAGACGTGATACCACGGAACCTCGGAACCTGGCATCGGTAGTGAACCTCGGAACACTACCCGGCTAAGATGGTCCGGTGAACACGGCAGGATCTCTATAAACATAATGGAACCTCGGAACCAAAATGCCCGGTGATGGAACCTCGGAACCAACACCTCATCGCCATGTACTAAGTCAGCGCTAACTATATACCGAAGATATGGAGAGCTCATATATAAATATATACTAAATCAACTTGATTAGACGGGTAATATAGTTGAATCATAATATCCCATAACCTTGTCATGCACAATCAAAATACATCGTGAAAACTATTTTGTGCCATCTAGGGTTTTGCTAAACCAGGTCAAAGCCCCATTTCCTTAAATCTTGAAATCGAATTTTTTTAATTATAGTGGGAGGTGAAAAATGCTTTATAATTTATATTTTCAAAAACACTTTACAAACTTATGTAATTTAAACACTTTCGTTTTAGAAAAGGATTTTAGTACTCACCCTTTTCTCGACTAATTTCTTTCAAATCTTGTCAAAACTCTAGATTCGTGAATGCTCAGAATTGCCTACAATCCATACAAAAATCTGAAAAATGCTACCCTCAGTTGACGTTTTAACATCAAAGCCACCACGAGCCTTTCAAAGCGTATATCAGGCAATTTCGATTCTAACAAAACTGCGTGCTAGTCCATTCGATAAGGACATTGATAATATGATGTGAAATTGACGAAATGTCCCTACACATTAAATGCCCCATAAAAACTATACATTTTTTAACAAACTTTTATTTCGAAAAGGACTTTCATGAGTCTAAAAACACGGCTGTTTTGAAAATTACGTCAAAGCTTGTCGAACCACATACGAAAATATCAATCAGAGCACAATCAACGGTCCCAAAAATTCGCCGGGCATTTGAACACAGTCCCAAAGTCCCTAAAAATTCCTAAACTCAGTCGAAATTTTTGGGACTAAAGTTCCTCACGACCTTTGCGACCTCGAAAAATTTAAGCCATTTTATTTTGAGTTTTGGCAATCTCATCCACAAATCCCCGCGACTTATCACCAGAGAAAATGTGTCATTAAATATCTCAAAATTCAGCGAAATTTTCTAGAATCCTTTAGATTTCATGAGGCAATTCATGCGTAGTCACATTTTGTCATCGAGATCTAAGAAATTTTTAGAGCTACGAACCATTATGGTAAATTTATTCTTGTATTATCCTTTTTTAAAATTCCATAATTGGAATTTCACCCCTCCACTTTCCTTAATTGCAAAATTACTTACAATTCTTTGGCTTTATAATTTCACCCTTAAAACAACTTTCAAAAGAAATTCTATTATAGCCTTAAAATAATTAAGCAAGCCCTTAGTGCACATACGGTTACACATACGTACACCCTCTACGGAGACCAGCGTTACAAAACATCTAGGGGGTGATAGAAAACGTTAGTGAAGGTACACAAGTTCATCTTCGATAGATTTCATCATTTTGGACATGAAGAAGATAAAGAAATACCCGTAATATTAGGTAGACCATTTCTATAGTGGTAGGAAATGATTGATGCGAAGGAGAGTTGAAATTAAGAGTGCGGGATGGTGAGGAGTCAAGTTCAATGTGTTTGAAATTTGTGAGACACCTGCGAGAGAGTGACTCATGCTTCAATGATAGAGGTATCAGAGGCTATGGTGTCTGTGAAGTGGTCTCGTGACCCTTTGGGGAGTATCTGATGCGGTAAATCGGGCGGGAGAGAGGTCGAAGAGTGTGTAGATGGATGGACTCTTGTCCGACCTAATGAAGGGAAATACTCACGAACCCTGGGTGGGAGTGCTCCAAGCGTTGGTGCCATCCTTGGTCTCAACCATGCAAGATGGAGGCGAAAGCCCTTTACCCGACCGTTTGAGGTATGCTTATCTTGGGAACCTCCACCTTACTAGTGAGATTGTTGATCCACGACCTTGTGTTGAAGAAGATAAGTTATTGAGAGTACTCAGGGATCACAAGGATGCGCTTAGCTGGTCTCTGGCTAATTTAAAGGGGATTCGTCCTTCTATGTGTATGCGTCGAATTATGCTAAAAGATGGTCATAAGCCTTCAATGGAAGCACATAGGAGACTAAATCCAACCATGAAAGAAGTCGTTTGCAAGGAAGTACTGAAGTGGCTAGATGCCAAGGTTATTTATCTATTTGACGATTGCATGGGTAGTAAGTGCAGGTTGTGCATAAAGGGAGAAACAACGGTGATAAAGACGGAGAGTAATATATTGCTACCTTCTGAAACGATCCACGAGTTGGAGGAATTTGCATTGATAAAATACCATTTTCCGCCATTTCTGGATAGAGGATGTTAGATAGAAATTTGTGGGGCATGAATACTAATGTTCTTGGATAGGTATTCTGCTATAATAGGATCATTTATAACCCCGAAGGATCGAGACGACGTTCTTGCTTATGGGTACATTGCATTAGGCGATGCCGCTTTTAAATTTATGCAATGCACGAGCACCTCATTATTTATTATGATGGCCATATTCTCATATATCGGTTGAAAAGACAAGCCCCGAGGTGTTCATGGGCGACTTTTAAGTCATTAGGGGAACTCCTTTTGACAATTGTGAAGGCACGAGGTCGGTCTTGGATTAGATGTGAAGAAACCAATCTTATGCTGAATTAGGAGAAGTACCACTTTATGGTACAAGAGAAGAGCCTGATACTTAGGCATCGGTTTCTACAAGAGGAATAGAAGTCGACAAGCAAAGATTAAGGCAATAGAGAACTACCTCCACCATCCTTGATAAAGGAACTTAAGAAGCTTTCTAGGACACGGCAGTTACATAAAGTCATAAAATATTTTTCTCGGATTACAGCCCTTGTCGGTTGCTAGTTCAAGGGACACCCATTTGATTTTGATGACGATGTTTGCAAGCTTTTTCCAATCTGAATGGGTGGTATACATTTATAGTTGAAGCACCCAGTTGGGGATCTCCGTTTGACTAATGTCAGCCTTGGTGACTATCTGATCGGGCTTGATCTTGAAGCGAAAGAGAAAAAAGATATTGAGGTTATCCCACTATATGCTAATAGGACTTTGGTAGTGCGGTGAACTATGTCCTGTGAAAAGAGTTATTAGCCATTGTTTTCACCTTTGACAAATTTAGGCCCTACTTGATTAGCAATAAGGTAATAGTGCACACTAACCACTCAGCCATTAAGTACCTAATGACTAAAAAGGATGCGAAACCAAGACTAATACGGTGGGTACTCCTATTGCAAGAGTTTGACCTAGAGATTAAGGACAAGAAGGGAACAAAGAACCTAGTCGCGGACCATGTCTGGTTGGAATGGCCTGAGACGAGGTACAAGTTAATGATAATTTCCCGGATAAAGCGACTCTTAGTAATTGAAGACCTGAAAGCATGTTCCGCTTGGTTTTTTGGTTATGTGAATTACTTAGTGGCCAAGGTTATCCCTCTCGATTTTAGCTGGCAGAAGAAGAGGTTCTTGCACATTTGAAGCTCACAGTTCTTGGGAAGATTCTATTCTATACAAGCATTGTCTTGGATCAGTGATAAACAATGAGGAATATGAGAATGGGTAATGATGCAGATCACTACACCTTATCGTGTGGGGGACACTTTGAGCGAAGGACAACGACAAGGTACTTCAGTGGGTTTCAAGCGGCAGCTTGTTTCAGGATGCGCACCGGTTTTAATCTACACATGATAGAGGTGTTGAGATAGTGACATTTCCAAATAGGATGGGCCACACTACATGCTTGATTCTAGGTTGAGCTATTTGACTTGTGGGGATGGACTTTGCTGGGTCCATTCCCTCTTCGATCCATCAACTATATTCTCCTTACCAGTTGAATCATATGCCAAATGATGAAACAACCAGCACTAATGATTGCATTTATTGTATTGATTTATTGTGACCACGTATTTACAGTTCGGCACTTCTGACGTGATTACATATGGTGGTACTCATTTTCTAACAAGGTGGTTGATAAGGTCTTGCAAAAATATGGTGTGAGGCATCGTGCTCGCTTACCACACAGAGCCGTGGACAGGCCGAGGGTGTCAAATCGAGAGATAAGGATATTCTAGATAAAGCAATCAATAGTTCGAGGAAAGGCGGGTCGAAGATTGATGTTTACTTTGGGCATACAGAGACAACATTTAAAACCCCATTGGGTATGCGCCATTCGACTAGTTGGGAAAGCATTCCATTTGCAGTGGAATTGGAACACCTGCGAAGTATCTTTAGGCAACTAAGGCTGCTGAACATGGATAGTAAAGTAGCAGGAGAAAGCGGATCTCTGACTTAGTGAATTAGATGAATTCCGCAATGGGGCTTAGAATGCTCGAATCATATAAAGAAATCACAGCTTGGCATGACAAACATATTGTAAGGAAAGAGTTTGAGTCAGGTCAAATCTTGTTGCTGAATTCTAAAATTTGAAACTCTTCCATGGAAGTTTGAAGTCAAAATGATGGTCAGTTCATAGTGGTTCGTATTTCTTTATGGAGGGTTGAAATAATGCATCCAGAGAAGGACGGTTCAAAATCAATGCCCGAGGGTGAAACCAGTATTTTGGAGAGGGAATTCCATACAAGAAGACGAGGACACCATTCTAAGCACACAGGGCGAGACGGTAGGTGGGGGTGTGGAAGGTCACGATGGATTAGATCATTTTTTCTGGTCTAAGTGTTGTACGTTGCAGGAATGTCGAGCTAACGACATTAAACATAGTACTTCTTGGAAGGCAACCAAAGTATTGTGAGATCCCCTTCTCCTTTGAACTTGCATTATTTTCGGTCTTTTTAATTGCTCTTCGGTACATTTTTTGCTTTTGGACTCTCTACTTTTGTTTGTTTTAATGTGTTTGTGAGTTTTCCGAGTGCGAAGGGGTGTAATATATTCTCACTAAGGGGTTTATGTTCATTACAGTGTGAGAGCCAAGTGCGTGTTTAAAAAACTTGTTCCATACTTTTTGGTACACCGCGGCGTAGATCTCTACGCCGCTACGTAGAAAATAAGAAATTTTCATATGTTTTAACTTTCTAGTACGTAGCAGCATGGCACCCTACGCCGTTGTGTAGATCTTATCAAACTTTCGGGTACGCCGCTGCGTAGCCAGTAATGCTTCGCGGCATGAAACATAGATCTCACGGCGGCGTAGCAGCGCCAATTTTGAGTTCCTTTAAGAACCGAATGGCTTTTCATTCTCTCCCCCTTTACACACTGACCGCACACACGAATTTTAGCTGCGCCTTTCCATCTCTCTCTCCTATTTCTTTTGTGTTTCAAACCCTAACCCTAGATCGACACTTAGTGGCTCCACGAGTCGATCCCGGCCAAAAAGACAACGATCGGCTCCACCTCGGTGGCACCACCCTCTAGAAAGATCCACGGGTTCACATTCTGGGATGTCGTTATAGTCTGTTAATGTACAGCCGAGTGTTTACAACTGTCCTGCTAACCATTGTCAGGTCGCGATCTGTCCCCCGAGTAGCCTCGTGGTTGTGTAGAATTCCTCAATCTGCCATTCAAATCGACACCCATTGTTTTAAGTCAGGCGGTGGGTGAGGTTGGGAGCCTAAGTCATCAACCGGATTCACGCCTATTGGATGGCAATGATGCAGACATAAAACATTATTTGCAGGACACAAATTATGGCGGCTTGATGCGAGGAACTCACAAGGGCTGGGGCGTGCTGGAAGGCATAGCCAACCATCGGAGTGATTTTACCAATTTTGGATCACACTCCCTCATGCAATGACCAGGTTTGATTTGATGTCAGGTCCGTCATCAGAGGGGTTGATTGGAGTCTGAGGGGTACAGGGGCCCTCATCCACCCCAGGCTGAATCTTCGGAGTTATCTGGCCAGACGAGGTCCCGATGTTTGGACAGGGAGCAAGTGCAACAACCCCCTACCCGCGCCACCCCTTGATGAAGTTCGAAGCCGGGGATTCAGATGAGGCGAAACAATGATGCATGGCGACCACATCTAGTAGCGACCGAGGTCCATCTAGTTGCTTCAGTCCCTTGCCAGACCGGATTCATCTACGCTCACCATGCGGAGTTTGACACATATTGGGATGAGTGCCGAGAACTGCCAGTGTTGCCCCAAGTGAGATATGGACACCATCGGGGCGAGATGGCCATCGTGCATCAACCGAACCATATCACGCGACGGTTGGCTCGACTTCTCTCTTTTCACACTCGCCACCACCACCTGGTGATTCTCAGGATGTATCTCATGCCTTATTTCGCTACATCTGGGGACCTTTGTCGGTTCAGTTTAGGGGTGTTATGTATGTGGGTGTGGGTGTGCGGGTTCTTCAAGTTTTATTTTCTGCATCTTTAAGGCGTGTTTAAGTCTAATTTTGATTAGTTTTATTTTTGTTTTTTTGTTTTTAGCATGTTTAAAGACGAGTTTGTTCATTATGTACTAGTATGATTGCGTTGGTACTAATATGATATGGTAGTTTCCAGAGTGGTATTAATTGTTCTCAACCTTAGTTTTGGCCATGATTGCAAAAAGGGGAGTCATAGTAATCGTAGAATGCCTATGTTTCAATGAAATAAGGAACTCCAAGGTTGTTTTGACAATCGGGGTGCATTGTATAAAGTTGAGAATGACCATGTGCGACGCCCTTACCAGATCTCAAAAATCATTTCTGAAATGCTTCCTTTTACACATGTGATTTTAAGGTATGCCTAAACTCAAACTCACCATGCAAGGAGTTCCTCTGAACCTTAGAAAGTTTAAACACATGAGTGATGGGACACCTTAGGAAAGGGGATCGTCTTTGAGCCCCAAATATATTTAAAAAAGAAAACCAAAAAGAAGCTTAAGGTTTGGAATAAGTGGATTATCCAAGCCCGGAATCTGAGAGCACTGTCAGGGGCACAAAGCCTAATGCTGCGGGGCAATGGCGAGAGCCGTCGACTTCACTACTGCTTCATGGACGGAGAGTGGATGATTTCCACAATCTAGAGGCTCGAGTTTGGTTGAATGTTCGGGGTGAAGTTCGAGGAATGGGTGCAGTGCCATAATCAGCGGTAGAAGTCACCAATGGTCATAGAGAACCCTCACCTAAAACTTCTTGGCACTAGTGCTCTTCTAATTTTGTCTTAGAGTTAATCCCCTTAGGATTAGTTGAAGTGAATAAATTAGTGCATTCTCATCCTTCTATGTTAAGCTATTCCCATTGACAGTTAAATTCTTAAGTTTGAGGGATGTGAAATTAGGGCTATACATTTGAGATCACTCCACCAGCACTTAGACTCATACGAAAGGTTATTGGAGGCATTAAAGGGTTGACCTGCTTGGTCAATCGAGGGCTTGACAATGCGATTCTTGAAGTTCAAACAAGCACAGGTGATCCCTAGATCTAATGAACTTCGTTCATATTGACCTCTTCTTCAGTATCATGTGTACCCCTAGACATATACTTGATGTTAATTCAGCTTTTATTCTTGCATATTACAGTTAAGTCTGTTCTTGCTTTGGGACAAGCAAGAAGCTAAGTTTGGGGGTGTTGATCGGAATTGAATTATGCATCACATTTAAATTAAAATTTCTATGTGTTTTATGGCTCAGATTACATGATTCATATTCACTAATATTGCGCTAATCCCCATGCTATAATGTTTCTGAGGACACAGCGATATTGGAATAAAGGAAGCTAAATAATGCAAGAAAGGAGCCGACGAGGAGTGTAGGAAGTCTGCTTGAGGCCTTAGGTGCAACGGCCTTGAGCACTCAGGGCCTTGACGTAGCCCCAGCGGCGATGTGGAGGCCTACGGCTGCGGCCGAACGGCTGGGGAGGACTCCGGTAGCCTGGGTACGCCCTTGTGTGTACCACTTTACCGTGGCGTAGCGAGGTTTTCTTTTGATCGGGAGCGTTAAAACTCCAGTCTGGGCGTATTGGAGCCCTGTCGAGATAAAAGGAAGCATTTTCGAGGCAAAGGGGATTCGGAGGTAGGTGTGAAGAAAGGACAGGACATATATAGAGATTGGCAGAGACGTATTTCGAGAGATTGCGAAGACGACTTCTTTTGTATTTCTTTTCTGATTAGGTTTGTTAGCTAAAAATCTTTGTTCTGTAATGAAAATCACCATGAAGTAACTTTTCTCTGAGGTTTGTCAACCTAACCATCATTATGGATTAATACATTAATTGTGGTTTATTTAATATGGTATGAATTTGTGGGGTTATTTACTCCTGAATTTAATCATGTTATTATTTGACAATTGTAGTGCTATTGCTAGGAGGCGATATCGAAGATGACTCATAGGGACATGGGTAAGCAACACTTGGTCGATCAGGGGAATAAAATATCCGCATTCTAAATGTAGCACTATGGTTTGCACAATTTATGCATCTAGGTCGAGAGGGGTCGGAAAGCGGGGATGCGTCTTCCACATGCGGGGTGGCGGCTATATCTCGAGAGAGAATCTCTTGTAAAACCACGATGACCTTCAACATAAATCTGAAATATTAAATATTAATTTATCTGGTCGAGAATCATTGGGTGTGGTAGGCGACGGCAAAACCCTAGCTTTCTCATCATTACTTGAATCAAAATTTAAATATTAGGATGGCTTTAAATTAGCTATAATTCACTATAAGACTAGATCCAAATATTATCTAGGACACTAAGCCGATGTCGACCAAGCCTGCCGGTGGGAGCGACCTTGTGAGCCACTATACTCATGAACTCGTAGCGTGTACTTGCGCGTATGGGTTTCATTTTTATAACTTTGCACTCTATTAGCGTCAACTGTAGATCAAACTTAATAGTTCGACTCTCTTTCATTAGTTTGCAAGATTTCTTTATGGTTTAGATTCTACACATATTTACATTTCCGAGGTTTTCCTAACAAGCAATTTGGGAATTAAACACGACCATTTCTTAATATAAAGAGAAGTTCACATGTCCTAATCTACCATACCAAACATCACACGAAATAACTATGTAAACGAAGGCGAAAGATGCTTTATTATTCAAAAATTTAAAACACTCAATATAAAGGGGCACTTGGTTACAATAACCCTTCCCAATAAAGCATCATTCTTTGTTGTATTATTTTTAATAAACTCAAACATGATCTTAACTCCTGCTTTCTAGTAGAGTGGGCCAGCAGAAGTGTATAAAATGAATGCCTAAGTGCGCAAGTGCACGCGTAGCCCAGTAATGGAGTGGCCTTAGCGTGAGATATCGATCACGGGGAAAGGCGAGATTGACTACGGAGATTACGCACCAGGGCTGATATCGAAGAATGACTTTAAAGGGATTTCAATTTATGTAAAAACAACTTAGTGTTGATTTAATTAAAGTGTTGTTGCTTCAGGTTTTATCTCTCCCACATCGCGTTCAATCGATTGTTTTCTAAAAGAAGATTGTTATTCAATACATTTATAATGCACTTTTATGGTGAGGTGATCTTGCCTCACGAGATATCCTCTCTCGAGGTATATCTTTATCTACCAAATAGAAGTGAAGTATATCTCTATATCTCGACTCGGTATTCCAGGAATGCTTAAAATGCTCTACCTAAATACACCTTCAAGTCAAGGAACTATCTCTATTGACCGAATCAATTTGAAGGCTACTCTTGAGATCCCTGAATACCCTCATCCTCTCGAATCTACGGATCTTCGATCTTGGCTATGCTAATCTTTGTGAGAACATTATCATATAATTTAAATACGGGTACTTAAAGTAGATTCGACAATTTATAAACAATTGAATAACATAAAGATCAATCCTTAATCCATATCGTGACGGGTTTGATGTAAACTTGAAAAAGATCAGAACATAATGGAAGAAAAGATAAACTATTTATCGTGAAAACATTGTTCTAAATCGAAATATCTGAAAAGTCAAAGGCGTTAGATTCTAGGAAACACTTCCTCGAAGTCAATGTCACTCTGCTCTCGAGCACATTGCCTCAGTTGTGCTTCGATCCGGAGCCCCTAATTTGCTTTAATGATGATGGCGATTTTGTTGGCGTCGCGTGGCGTCGCGGCGGTAGTGGCAATCATGACGTGGCGGTCACTTCCTTGTTGCTCCCTCTTTGTTCCAGCGCCCCAAAGTTACTCTTTATGCTCCTTTGAACACCTTGATATAAACTGAATCGGGGAATAGCCACAAAAGCTATACCATTATTAAAATAAATGTGAAAATAATGACCCCGTGTGAGTGTGGATGAATGTTTGGGCGCCTCATCACACCCTGAGCTTAGTTTCTTGCTTGTCCTCAAGCAGGCAGGCCTCTAAGCAGGACACACACAGGCATATACAGCTAACACTAAGACGGTGGTGCACATGCTGAAAAGTAGGGGATCAAATTGGACTGACTCACATACTCACTGTTTTTCTCGATGTTCAGTAAAGGCATACAGATATTTAACTTTCGGTAAATTCGATTGAGATAGGTGAAACTGACTAGTACATCAAATCCATGGTATTCCGATAGCCTTTCCCAAAATCCTATGTGCTTATAATGGTGACTTTCGATGTATGCCTGGGTTGTTACCCCCGAACTTAAGCTCAGCCCACGTAGGAAAGCGAACTAGACAAAGGATGAGCACCCGTTTATTTATGTCCTCATACTTAGAAATTTCCTCGTGCCTAAAACAAAATGGAAAGACTGGTGCCGAAGTTTTAGCCAGGAGTGTTCTGTAGCGGGGATCCGTGGTGACTCCCCACCCGGTTAGTTAAGGGCACGGGCATTCAATTCCTTCAAACTTCACCCAGACACTCCAGCCAGGCTTCAGCTGGCCTAGGTTGCGTGAATGATCCATCTTGTCCCATGACGGGCGGTGAAGTCGACAAACTCCGGCCGGGTTGGCTCGGGCATTAGGCTTTGATAGGCCCCTCGGTGTGCCGGATTAGATTGGATGATCCGGCTTATTCTAATATATACCTATTTTGTCATATTTCTTTTTCTTTTTCTCTTTTCTATTGTTTTGTATTTTTCTCTTTTTTGGTTGGGGCTCGATGGCGATCCTCTTTTGATTAGGTGTCCCACGTCACTCAAATGGATTCGAATCTCCTAGGTTGGTCGAACTTTAGTAGTTAGTTCGGCACTTATGCATATACGAAAGTCACTAGTGTGTGAGTGCGATAGAGTTTTGAGCTGGTTTTCTTGACTGCAGGGATTGATTCACTAACCTTTTCCAACTATTCAATCTAATTCACAGAGGCATCGAGCAAATGTATGCATTTGAACAAGTTGATAGTAGAACTCAATCCAAATTGATCCTCAATTTTCAGCATGGCACAAATGTATGCAATTTACTACATGCAAAAATGTCCTAAAATATAATCAAACAACTAACACATGACTCATAAACATGAGCGCGAGTAAAATAAACTAAAAACAAAACACACTAATATATCTGAAACGATAAAAACACAATAAAAATACGACACACTACTAAAACCAAAACTTAATAAACAAAACACAAAACATGATACTTGATCATCACACCTCCCCAGACAAAATATCAGTGTCCCCTTTGGCAAGATAAAAACGTGGGGTAAGGGAGCTCCTGAATATCAGCTGCCCGGTGGCGGTGGTGGTGGATAGTGAAAAGCGAGAGAAATTTGGCGGTGGGCTGCATAGGCTGCTTCTTGCCATAGAATGATGGCACGATTAGCGACGGTCCGCATGTCGGCCGCGCCGAAATGCCTCCATGTCACGTATGGGAGGACTCGGTGCTCTTGGGTCTCATCCGGGGCGTCCAGCGGCTCGGTGGTCACGAGCGAGGTCCTCGAGATGCGGTGGTAGGGAGTGGCGCGTAATTTCTTTGAGTGAGTGGTGGAAGTGGTGGGATAGGGATGGAAGTGGGCAGGTGAGGGCGGCCAAAGGTCTCCTAATGGTCGCCCCGAGGATCCTGCGAGCGATACTCATAAAGCTCGTCTCGTCAGAGGCTCGTGAGCACGAATCATAGGTCCCTCGGTTTGGGACACGGTGTGTCAAAAGACGAATATGGCTTTATTGGGTGGAGCCAAGTGTCGGTGTCATCAAGAGGCACCGGCTTGTTTGCACAAACCAAATATCGAAAAGTGTCGGTTCATCTTAGCATCTCGGTTGTGGAGGATCGTCCTCGATAACTTCATACATCGAATGGTATATCTGGATAATGCGGCGAGTTAAGTAGGGAGCGTACGGCGGTCACCTCACACGTCGTCGTAAGGTAAGGCGAAGCGATGAAATGGTACCAATTAGGAATGTAGGCCAAATGCTTGGCCTTGGGGGTGACCGCATGGCCATGCTATTGATCCTCCACTGTGTAAATCAGCGGCACAGGTGTCTGGCGGATGACCTCATGGTGGTCGGGATGCTGCGGCGGAGGCGATCAAAGGTCGGTGGGACATGCTCTGGGCCATGAGGAGCTATTGATCGACTCCGGCGGCCCGAAGTCGACCAATACACCTCGCACCACGACCTTTTGGGGACGCAGGAGCGGGGTTGGCGTAAATTGCCGAGACTCGCTCATCGCAGGTCGGACGGGGGGAGGGGTTGGCATAAAGCACGCCACCCTTAAGCATGTCGTCTTGCGGAAGAAATCGTCGGGGTGATGAAACCCCTTCTCCTTAATGAATGACCGGTTTTTAAAATTGTGCCAAACCGGCTCGCGGCCTCACACATTTACAAACCGGGCATCGAATGTGGGAGTCGGGTCTCGACTAGTAGAACTAAGCAGCGGTGATACTCTTGCGGGTATCTTGACCTAAGCGATAAAAAGTCGAACACTAATGTGCACCACAACCAAACAACTAATAACTACCTAAGGACTCAAAAACACCTAAATGAGACTCAAAACCCTAATGGAACCTAGCTAACCCAAAATGAGGACTGCATACCCCGAAAACTAGAGTCTAGTCTACATGAAAGCAACAGCTGAACCACGGAGCTACGTACGGCTAGAATCGGTACAGGTGGTAGGGATACCACTATGACCCAAAGCGTGAGGGTGACTTACGGTGGTCGAGCTCCAACGGTGGTGAGGTGGTCTCGGCCAGGTGTGATGAGCTCGAAGCGAGTCGTTGAAGGCGGGATGCGGGGCTCTAGGGTTTGAGGAGTAGAAAATTAAATGCGGTGAATGTGGAAAGTGAACCCATTCTTGAAATTTAAGCGAGTCACGTCGCGACGTGCGGGACCACGTCGCGACGTGGCAGAGGACAACACCAAATGACGTCGCGACGTGCGGGACCACGTCGCGACGGTGGCAGAGTTAATGACCTAATGACGTCGCGGCGGTAAAGAAATCCGCGTCGCGGCGTGACGGAGCTTCGCCGATTGGCGTCGCGGCGTGAGGGCTGCGTCGCGTGAGTGCGTGGCGTCGCGGCGTGGAAAAATCCCGCGTTGCGGCGTGGCGGGAAGATGAAATTTTGGCGTCGCGGCGTGAAATCTCGCGTCGCGACGTGGCGAGAGAGCTGAAAAAATGGCGTCAGCGACGTGAAATCTCCGTCGCCGACGTGATGGCGGGAGAAAGGTCTCGAATGAATTTATATGCAAAACCTCAATTTTTAGAACTCTCACTTATTAAAACTTTCTTCGGACTTTGAAAACTTTGCAAGCCTCGGACCTACACCTCCGTCTCCTGAAATTAAACCAACAAGTAGAAACACTGATCATGGATGCAGCTAAAATTCAAAAATTTCTGAAAACAACAATAGAACTGTAAACTTAAAAACAAAGTTTTAGAAAACTTGGAGTTCACCTCCCGAAGCGCTATGTTTAATGTGTCGTTAGCTCAAGCGACCACGAATCTCAGCGTGTGATATGAAGCTGGGAGTACTTAGCATCTCCACATAATGCTCCCACTCCATTCGAAAGTGGGTGAAATATTCTTCTGATCATCCCCTTTCCCATCTCAGTGTCGTTCTGTGCAGTCATAGGCCTATCCCTGAAGTTTTTCGCATCATCTTGCAAACTCTCTGTGTAATGAAGTTGCGAGATATCTTCATTTGGATCGTCATCTGGGTGCTTGGTGGGTTGGAAAACATGGAAAGTGATCTCGTCTCCTTGGACTCTTAGTTTGAGTTCACCTTCTTGCACATTGATCTGAGCTTTTCCTGTGGCTAGGAAAGGTGCCAAGTATGATGGGGCCAGTCCTCCTCCTCCATGTCTAGAATGACAAAGTCTGCTGGAAGGACGAACTTACCAACTTTTACTAGCACATTTTCGATTATACCTCGAGGGTGTTGGTAGGACCTATCCATGAAGTTGTGGCGATTGTGTGGTGATTTCGGTTCTCGGCTTTAGCCTTTTAAGCATCGGCAGACATCAAGTTTATGCTGGCTCCCAAGTCACCTGGAAGCTTTTCCGGATACCGGTTCCTATAGAGACGGTACATATAGAATTTACCGGATCTCTTAGAAGTTTCGGAAGCTTCTTTTGCGGGATAGCCTTGCATTCCTCGATTTAAGGCAATGAATTATACTCTTCAATTTCTTCTTACTTGCGAAGATCTTTTCTGAATTTCACATAACTTGGCATATTCTCTAATGCTAAAATGGTATATTAATATGCGGTTTCTTGAAGATGTCAAGAAACTTTGCTGACCCAACTTCTCAATTTTACCTTTCTTGACCTACGGGAGTGCGGGATTAGTATAGAGGTTCTTGTTTTGTCTGTTTCTCGGTTTCTTCCCTGCTTTTATTATCATTGGCTGCCCTCATAACTCGTGGTTGCTCATTTTCATACGGTGGTCGGGATACTTTGGTCTTGCTCCTTGGTGCTCAGTTCTCTTACGGTAGCTGCGGCTCAGGATTCGACTCTTTTCCACTCCTTAGGTGATGGCCTTGATCTCTTTCATGCTCACTCTAGGGTTTACCTCGGGGTAACTTGGCAATGATCCCGGTGCTTTACCTTGCAGTTGGCCATTTGCCCCATTTGAATCTCTAAATTTCTCAAGCTGTGTAAAGCAGTTGTTGATTGGGTTGCACATTTGCTGCATGTTCGCCTTAGTCGTTCATGAGCGGAATGCGAAGTTAACATCTGTGCTAGAGCTTGCTTTCTAAGTCGACTTCTTTTAGGGTGGTTCTATTAGCTCGGTTCGATTGCGTGTTGTTCGATTGTTCCTCCATCCATGCCCTTGGTTGTTTTGATTGTTACAGTTGATTGTTCGCCATCCTTGTCACGGTCTACGATTAAGTGGCTATTACCCCCATACGGTCGCTAGCTGCTTTGTGATTGATTACGATTAAACCTCGTCACGTCTTGCGAGCTTGCTCCTTTGCGCTTAGGGTTCCTTGTGACATTCTACCTCTTGTCTTTGTCCTCCGAGAATTCCCCCAACTCCGGCCGTTAAGTCTGTGTAACATGTCTTTGTTCCTCGCGCCTATTTAATTTGTTTAATCGGGTGAGCCACATGATTCTGAGATTGTTGAGACTTCATTATACTATTACCATACCGTGTTCTTGGTCGCTTAGCCTTCTCTAGGCCAACGATTAGTGGTTCTTGACATCTTCAATATGCGGCAGTACGTGGTTTCTTCATCAATGATCCTCCGGTGAGGCATCATCATTGTTCGGTTGTATTTCTCGAGACCATTGTAAAGGTGTGGACTTGCATCCATCTGGTTGAGTCGATGGTGGGGACATCATAATGGTCATGGAACTGTCACTTAGCCCACGCGAGTTCTCCCCTCTAATTGACAGGCATTGATCTCTTGCACCGGTTATTGCAATCTTGAGTGGAAAGAACTTGGTCGAAACTTTTGTACCAATTCGTTCCATGTAGTAATGGAATGCGGTGGGTGGCGGTTAGTAATGTTTGGCTCTATCCACAGTGAAAGTGAGATAGTAGCAATCTTAGAGGCTTCTTGATGACCCGTTGTATTTGATGGTATCGCGAACGAAGTTAGTCAATGCATATTCGGGTTCTCATGGGGTAGTCCAATGGAATAATAATATGTTAAAAGCATTTATCTGTGGTGACTTCAATTCAAAATTGTTGCTTGAATTAGGCGACGTCTGATACATTGTCTGATTTCTTGTTGGAGGAGTGAAACGAACTCATCTAATAGCATGTCTGGATCGTCCGGTATATGAATAGCCTAAGTAGCTTGATTTCTAGTTCGAAGCTTCTCTGTGGTTGATTTGTTCCACGCCCAAATCTTGTTCTTGATGTTTCCATGACTATTGGAGTTCTACTGCAGTACATTCTCATTCTCGGCGCAATACGTACGAGTCTTTCGCTCGGATCTACGAAGTGTTGATTAATTGAGTTTCTTCATCGCGTGTACTCTTAAAACACATGCTATGATAACACCCGACTAACAAACCCGATTACAGTGCCTTAAAAATAACAAAAATAAAGAAAAATTCAGAATATTATCTATATGCTTACTTCTCTATATCAAATTAAACCTATCCCCGGCAACGGCGCCAAAACTTGCCAGTAGCGGTGTATAAAATGTATGCCTAGAATGCGCAGGGTACACGCGTAGCCCCGAAGTAATATAGTGTACTTGCGTAAAGATGCTCCGATCCACGGGGAAAGGCAAATTGACTACGGAGATTACGCTTTTCAACATTCAAGAATGACTTTGGTATGGGATTTCAATTATGTAAAAACTAACTTAACTCAAGGATTTAATTAAAGTGTTGTTTAAAAGCCTAGGTTATATCTCCTCACGCTCAATGGATTGTTTTTCTAAAGAGATTGCTATTCTAATACATTTATAATCCGCCTATGCAGAGGATCTTGCTCACGGATATCCTCTCTCTCGAGGTATATCCGCCTATCTCTAAATAGAATCGAGTATATCTCATTCCCGACCTGCAGATTCGAAATGCTTAAATGAAACGTACCCCCTAAATACCACCTTCAAACCGGAATATCTCTATCACTCGAATCAAATAAGGTTATTTCACATCCCCGAATAAATTTCTCATCTCTCGAATTGATCTTCAAGCCAAGGGGTTACAAGAATGTCACAAACATTATCATATAATTTAAATACAGGTATAGAGTAGATTCGACAATTTATAAACAATTGAATAACATAAAAGATCAATCCTTAATCCATATCATATGACAGGGTTTGATGTAACCCTAGAAAGAGATCTAGAACATAATGGAAGAAAAGATGAAACTGCGAATAATGAAAACATTGTTCAAAATCCAAATATAATGGGGTCAAAGCTGCCATACTCCCGAAAGCACTTCTCGGTCGGTCACTGGCTCAAACCTGCGGCCTCGCTCAGGCGCCTGATCTCCCGATTTTTAACCCAATTTTGCTTTTTAATGATGATGGCGCATTTTCGAGCCGGGACGCCGCTGATGCGGGTGACGCCGCGACGCGGGTGACGCCGCTGACGCGGCGCCACTTCCTTGTTTGCTCCTCCTGTTCCAAAACCGCTTCCAAAGTTACTCTTATGCTCCACCGAACCCTGCACTGCCAATTCAAACACTAAATCAGGAATAGCCACAAAACTATACCATTATTATAAAATAAATGTGAAAAATTACCTAATCGACGCGAAAGTGTAAGGATGAGTGTTTAGGCATCATAGAGACATCAAACTAAGTTCCAATCGAATATCTGGCACATGGAGAACATCATTAAGGGAGAGAACTTTTCTAGAGGTTAGCTTGAGGAGAACTTTCCTTTTTCCAATCACCGAGGATGATCTCGAATCTCCATGAACACTTGTTCCTCTCCTTCCTTCACTGTGGTGTAGGAAGTGAATGCACTTCTATTACGATGTGCCTTTGTAGCCCTGCAGTCTACTATCCAAATTCTTCATTAAGTACAGACCATGCTCATCTCAAAGGAGACTACTATCGCAATCACCCTCTTTCTACCGTATTTGCCTTTGGTTTGACTTCTCTTCAAGTCTCTTCTAACAGAATAATCGAGATGCATGGTGTCCGTGCTTTCCACAAACAAAGCAATTACCTTTTCTTTTAAAGGCAGATTTTCGACCTTGTCAGATGAGTCGGGCTTAGTCCTAAGCTTTTCTCTTAGGCCTATTGAATTTTGTGCTTTGCCCTCTTCTACCACATTTTCCTCGAGGATAACCTTGGTTCTTTCAACTTGTCCCTAGTTTTATTTTTGTTCTTCAATCCAATATGTTTTATAACATCTTAGACATTTGTTTCCTTTTGCGTTTCATGCTATTTTTGTAGTCTTTCCAATAATTTGGAAGGGTCTCTTTAAGATAGTGAGTCATAAAAGGTTCAGGTAATTTTATGTCTTTAATGACTAGGTCATTGACCAACATGTGGTAGTCATGGATTTTAGATGATATATCTCTATCCTCAAACATTTGGAACTTTCTAAAATTTCCTATGGCATATTTTTGTGTTCCAACATCTTCTACTATATATTTTTTAGTCAAAGCATCTCAAATTTCTTTTGCAACTTTATATTGACAATAGACATCAAAGAGTTCATTTGTGAGTGTGCTAAGAATGGCATGCCTAACATGTTTGTTCCCATTTTCCCATTTAGATAAATCTTCAGAGTCACTCTTAGGTTTTGGGTCTGTCAAGATATTCACTAGGTTCACAACATCAATGGCAAAATAAATCCTTTCTTACCATCTCTTAAAGAATGTTC
Source organism: Tetrastigma voinierianum (assembly GCA_016808115.1). NCBI lineage: Eukaryota > Viridiplantae > Streptophyta > Magnoliopsida > Vitales > Vitaceae > Tetrastigma > Tetrastigma voinierianum. Next base: position 145,258 of record JAEQBH010004537.1, on the reverse strand, counting down.
CATGAAAAGAGTCAATCTTGGAAGTGTCGGGGACAGGTGTGAACTAGGGAGGTCTCCATCAATTCAAGGAATTGAATCTCCTTTAAGATTGTTGGTTCTACTATATCCTTTTTGTGAATAGAAACCAAGACAGTAGTGAGAGATGTGTTAAGTACACCAGGAAAGTCCCCAGGTAAGTGGAGGGGTCACAATGGTTCGCTATACCCCACTTGCCTTAAGCTCTTATCACCTTGTTGACATGACTTTCCTAGACATGTACTAACAAGTTACCACTTACAACCTTGGGTTTTGATACCACTAAAGAAGTCTTTTAGAAAATATTAAGGAGTTTGAATTAGCACAAAATGTACAAAACAAGGAATAAATGAGGTAAGATAATTTATCTCGATTTGATGGTTAAAGAGTGCAATAACACTATCCTTAAAGTAGATTCGCCTCCGCCTTATAACCTTTGCGCAAAGAGAGGCAAACCAACCCTCTACCTTCAAGATTCAACAACCGTGATCTTGTCTCGTGCAATCCTTCAGAAGATACAATACAACTCGAACAATGATGTTCCTCCAATGTGTTTGGTATGAAATCACTCGAAACTTGTAGAGAGTGCTTTGGAGCACTTGAGAGAAAGAGGAGTGCTTAGAAGCACGTGAGCAAGAAAATAGTGCTTGGAAGCACTTGAACAAGAGAGAAAGGCGAGAGCTTGAGAGAGAGATCTCAAGATGAATTGTGTGAGAAATGAAGGGGGAGGGGCACCTTTATATAGCTGGAGTCCGAACAGATCTCTCCGCAAAAGGTGCCAAAAAAGCTTAAAAGAAAAAGTCATATTTCAATTTGACTTGGTTAACAAAACAAATTAAATTGCTAAATGACACGCTTAGTCAATCTGAAATATCACAAGATATTTTCACGTTATTCCATTTCCCTAATCCTCAAACACATATTACTTGAAAATCAAAAACTAGAAAGAAAGTAGAGTTCGATCTCTAGTTATTTTCGCAGTTACTGTAATACAAAAACATAAGCATAGACACATATTTAACCAAAAAAACTAGCAGCAAATGAAGGGATTCTTCCTTAATTATCCAAATTAGACAACAAGCCATGGTTAAAGAATTATCGACTCTGATAACCCTGGTTAGTATGATGGAAGATGGTGAGAACCTCAACCAAGCAAAGCCTCCTTCCTCAACCACAGTACAAGAAAGCTCTTCAGCCCCTTAACACTTCTCACAAGTATTCCCTTTCTCATATAATTTCCTCACATGCCCAAGAATCTCAACTTTCTCCACCTTGTTCATCCCCACCAGTGCTGCCAAAAAGAAGCAGTCATACTCCCCAAGCTTGTCCCTAAGATTTGAAAGCTCTAGCCCCCCTTAACACTTCTCACAAGTAGATGGAGCTTAACACTTCTCACAAGTAGATGGAGCTCGTATGATAGTATTTGTAGTATATTATGATAGTAGATGCAATATATTATGGTAGTAGTTTATCTACTAACGTAACATACCGTATCTACTATCATAACTATTCCATCTACTACTATAATAGAATGATGGTTTTGGGATTTTTTTTTTTTAGTATCTTTGACTTTTAAATCAAACCAATTTTATTATTTTTAAGAGAAATCTAATTCGGACTCTTTATTTTACTTGCTTGATCATTGATGTACAAATAATTTTGTATGAATATAAGAAACCTACTTTTCCCTAAAATTTAAACCCAGAGACAGCCTATCACAATTAAAATATAGTTGAACAGTGGGTGAGGGCAGTAGTTTTCTCATGAAACCACCCATCAGAAAAGAAAAAGAAAAAGGAAAAAAAAAGAAGAAGAAGAAGGTAGTGGTAGTTTTCTCAAAGGGGGTGGGAAACGGGAAAGTGGGTCTGCACTTTTCTCTTTTAAATCCGCCTGAAAATGAACTGTCTTGCTGTTTGATGACAACTCTTTGTCTTTATATGTCTTGAACCAACTGTACTCTCTTACAGCTGCTGTCTGATTCCTGAACCTTCCTACTCTCCTTCATTTTCCCTCTCAATAATACAACCAATATAAAGTCCCATACCCACCACATTTCTCTTCACTTCCACAGCTCAAAACTTCTCCCATTTCTCATCACTATATCCTCATTCAATGGATCTTTCACCAAAGTTGGTCTTGGTGTCTCTTTTCCTTGGTTCCTTGGTGGTTGCTTCTGTTGGTAATTTGTACCAAGATTTTGATATCACATGGGTTGATGGCAGAGCCAAGATACTCAACAATGGAGAACTTCTCACCCTCTCTCTTTGACAAAGCATCTGGCTCTGGTTTTCAGTCCAAGAATGAGTATCTGTTTGGGAAGATTGATATGCAGCTCAAACTTGTCCCTGGAAACGCTGCTGGCACTGTCACTGCCTACTATGTGAGCATCCTATACCCCCCCACTCATGTTTTTGCATCAAATACTTTCTTGATCATTTCATCTTCATCTGATTCATAAATGACCCTTCTGTTGTTGCAGTTATCTTCACAAGGGCCAACCCATGATGAGATAGACTTTGAATTCTTGGGGGATCTTAGTGGTGATCCATACATTCTTCACACTAATGTGTTCAGCCAAGGAAAAGGAAACAGAGAGCAGCAGTCTCACCTCTTGGTTTTAATTCCAACTGCTGGATTTCCCCATACCTATTCCATCCTCTGAATCCCCAGTACATTATGTAACTACTATTGTCCTAATCTCCATAACTCCAATCTGGTTTGTTTTTTTGGGTTTTATCATTGATTTACTCATCTGGGATATCTCTGTTTCAGCTTCTCAGTGGATGGAACTCCCATAAGAGAGTTCAAGAACTCAGAATCAATAGGTGTTGCATACCCAAAGAATCAGCCAATGAGGATATACTCCAGTCTATGGAATGCAGATGATTGGGCAACAAGAGGTGGGCTTGTGACAGACTGGAGCACAAAGCACCATTCACAGCCTCCTACAGAAACTTCAATGCAAATGCCTGTGTTTGGTCATCTGGATCATCTTCTTGCAGCTCAGCCTCTCCATCTTCTACCTCCAACAATGGTGGATGGTATTCACAAGAGCTAGATTCCACAAGCCAACAGAGAATGAAATGGGTGCAGAAGAACTACATGATCTACAATTACTGCTCTGACACAAAGCGATTTCCACAAGGCCTTCCTCCTGAATGTTCTGCCACCATCACTTCCTAGAAAGAAACTCAACCTTAAGGCCATTCAGTTGATGCTTTCTTTGTTTGCTTGTATCATTTTTGTCATTCTTTTATTTCATTCTTTTTTGTTAATATAAGTTAGCATTACAACAGCAGAAACATTATATTGTTTACATTTGGTAAATGGTGGCGGAATTAAAAGGATTCTTTATCAATGAAATGCACTATTCTTTAAGCCTCAATTTAGATGTCAGAAACCACTTGGAGAAACAAAATAAAAATAGTTGAAAATAACTTAGGAGACGAGCCATTGTCATTGCAAATTTTAGCATTTTTGTGATTTCGATGATAGCTTTTGAGTCTAATTCTCTCCCTCTCGTGTATGATGACGGTGAAGGTTCTACATGTCTCTCTCCCTCCTGTTTTGGCGTTCAAACCTTTGGACATTGAAAAACGATGACGAAATCGAATGAAGTTAAAAAACCAAAGAAAAACACACTTACTTGGTTGGAGAAGGTTTATATTCACGAGAACGATCGCTTAAACTTTTCACCATCATGAAATAGAAATGTGTCCAAGATATGATCAAATTATAAAAATAACTCTATAGCCCGTGGATTGATGTATGTAGGAAGCTCTACTACAGCAACCGCATTTTTCTTTATTTATCATTTTTGCATTTTTGTTTTATTTTTCTTTTCTTTTTTGTGGTTCTGGTAGAAAGAAAATGATTTGGATGAAGTAACCATCCATCAATCAATCATGATAAATTCTCAGATTAAAGCTGCTGCGACCACGAACAATAATAATAAAACATGGTAGCAAAAACAAAAAGATGATCCATGATTTCCTATATTTACATGAACAATCATTCAAATTTTTACTATATTTAAAATAGGAGCCTATATAAATGATATTTATAATAATTTTAGATATGTTCAATTAATAAAAAATAAATATTATATTCTTTAAGCTCTTGCCTATTATTTTATCCCTCAATAAAGAGAATATGCAAAGAAAACTAATGGATGCCCGATCCTTTCACTTCCCATAAGTCATATGTCATAAATATTTTTAAAATAAACCCAAAATTAAATTAGAAATATACAATTAATAATAAATTCTTTAAAAATATCTAAAAAAAAATTATAATTAAACGCTTTAGTTGTAGTAAACTATCCCAAAATATTTATCTGAGACAGTTAATTCAAGTAAAAGTCTTCATGTTTTGCTTAATTCAGAAAGCTGCTCAAAAGTTTCTTAAAAGCCAAAACATCCAAAATGGAAGCATCCAGAGAATTCCAAATTCTAGTGTTAAAATTTGATTATATTATAACAAAATATTTAATTATCAAAATAAATCTCGGCTAAAAGATAGGATAATTTATTTTTCCAAAGTTAAAGTTCGATAACTAAGTAGCCAAGTTTTTTTCTGTTGACGTTCATGCTCTAATTAATCGACAAAAACCTTCAACTCAAGACACGCATGCTGGTAAGTGAGCGAGTACTTCATTATTTAAAAAGTAATTACATTAAAATAAAATAAAATGAAAAGTGGCCAGTTGGTGTGATGGGCAAACTAAAGTTTCGTTAATCTTTGGCCTGAGTCATTTTCCCTTTATCGTTCTTTTTCTTCTCCACGAAGCCCTACCGCTGCAATTTTTCTTCTGTACCTCAGACTGCCGTTCTCGCCGACTTCATTCCATCATCGCCGAAGACGAACACGCCGGTGGCTCCCAACCTTCTCCCAAAGGTTTTTCAACTTATTTTTTTATTTTTTCTCTCGAAATTCGCCGAAAATTACTTCATATCAAACGCATTCCGTATGGTTTCCCGAAATTTCCATTAAATTCCGAAATTTCTCGAAAATATGAAAGAAAAAAATTCTTGGTATACAATTTCTTCTCTTCGCAAAAATGTACCACCTCAAGAGAAAAACAATCATTTTTCTTTCTCCGATTGACCTTTCTATCGATTTCTATCCTTCTTTCTGTTTTTCTCTGTTCGATTTTCGCTGATTATCGTCGTTTCTGGTGTGGCACTAGGGCCTTCTGGTTCGGGCATCTGATCTTCTCCGACCCTAACAAAGCCCTAACTTAAAAACCTTAACTCGGTGAGTCCGATTCCTTCATCTTTTTTCCTTTTTTGTGTTCTTATGTGGAGGAGATTCATTCAATTATTGGTTGACGCAGTTGGTGTTTGGTAAGAAATTTTTATGGTGTGGGTCTTATTGTTTTAGGGTTTAATTTTGTTGGTTGTTATTGGTTGGTTCTAATTTTTCTAATCAAGCGAAATTAGAATTATGTTTCTAAACACTATTGTTATCTGTTTGAAATCCATGCTTCATGCTTGATATATGCTTTATCAAACCTTATTGCAAACCTAGACCTGCCAAATTTTGGTTCTAAGTGAGGGTTTGCTTGATCACGATCTGTATATAAGTCCAAGCTTGGCATATTGAGAATGTTGGACTGTTTCTATCCATTTTGTCACACTTGGGCAGAGATAAAAACTAGTTACCCTATGCCCCATCTTTTCTTTCTCTCTTCCAAAACCTTAACTTTCTTTTATTGCAGTTGTTTCGTTAAAATTACAAGTATTAAACTCCTGACTTTATCAAGCTTGTTATTGTCCTAGAATTTCACCATTTTTGTGTTTTTGTCTAGATAGCTGGTTGAAGAACAACAATGTCTGTTATGAGCTTTGGTGAGTGATACTGTAATTGCTGTTAGGGATAAGCTCAGAGGCAAAATTGGACAAACCAAGGTCAAGCGCTACTGGCCTGGGAAGGCCCCAGAGTGGGCTGATGATGTTGAAGAAGATGCCCATATTGGCTCCACCAGTGGAGCTGCCCTTGCACTAGAAAAGGCCTTCCCTAGTCGAGAGGAAGATGTTGGGATTGTTAAAAAGGATGATCCCAGGTTGCGCCGTTTGGCTGAGAGTAGGATTGACAACCGGGATGAAGTGAGGGCTGATCACCGCCGAATCCGACTGGCTGAGATTGTTTCAACTATTGAAGAGGAGAATAAGAGGCAGGAAGGTTTGGATTTGGAAGAAGAGGATGAGGATACACTGGAGGAACGAAGGCGAAGGATTAGGGAGAGGTTGCTGCGGCAGCAGGAGGAGGAGGCAGCATTACTGCCAGAGGAAGAGGAAGATGAGGCTGAAGAAGAGGAGGAAGAGGTCTGAATATGAAACAGACTCAGAGGAGGAGTTGACTGGTATTGCTATGGTGAAACCTGTTTTTGTGCCAAAGTCAGAGAGAGACACAGTAGCAGAGCGGGAGCGGCTTGAGGCAGAGGAGCGTGCTCTTGAGGAATCAGTTAAGAGGAGATTGGAAGAGCGGAAGGTTGAGACCAAGCAAATTGTTGTTGAGAAGATTCGGGAGGACCAAGAGACGAAAGAATTTGGAAGTGGAGGCACACATGATGTAGATACTGATGACAGTTGAACAGGTGGAGGAGTATGAAGCTTGGAAGGTAAGAGAGATTGCAAGGATCAAGAGGGATAGGGAGGCCCGGGAGGCTATGTTGAAGGAGAAGGAAGAGATTGAAAAGGTGAGAAACATGACCGAAGAGGAAAGGAGAGAGTGGGAGAGGAAAAATCCCAAACCAGCTGCAGCACCCAAGCAAAAGTGGAGGTTCATGCAGAAGTATTACCACAAGGGAGCTTTCTTCCAGTCCGAAGTAGACGATGTTGCTGCAACTGCTGGATCTGACAATATTTATGCTCAGGACTTTTCTGCTCCTACTGGAGAAGATAAGATGAACAAGACCATATTACCTAAGGTCATGCAAGTCAAGCACTTTGGTCGCAGTGGAAGAACAAAATGGACTCATCTTGTCAATGAGGACACAACAGATTGGAATAATCCGTAAGTTTCCTTTTTCCCTTGAATTATGTGCTCCAAAATTTATTTCTGAAATTGCTCTATTAAGTATTTTTGCTTCTCATAGGTACTAACTCAGAACTGAACCTCATGCAACTTTAGGTTTTGGGGCAAAGGTGCAAAAATCCCCCTTATGTTTTTGCAAATATCCCACTAACTCCTAAAACTTTCTTTGGGACCAAGAAGTCCCTGATGTCACCGCTGTAGATCAACTTAACCCTTCCTGTCACCCAAATTGCCAAATAGGAAAACGGGAGTTATTTCATCTGTTAGTATCTTATGTGGCGGCATGCTGAGGTGTCAAAAAAGCCCCTAAATCTATTTGGGGCAGCCAATTTAGGGAGATAAATCTCTAAATCTAAATTAGGGCAGCCAATTGCTGAAAAAAAAAAAATATTTGTTTTTTCCTCGTTGTATACGCCCTGTATACCCCTTGGGGTCCTTTTTTGGTTTCAATACACTTGATTATTAATCAAAAAAAAAAAAATTGCTGCAAAAAAAAAAAAAGGAGAATAAAAAACCCTTTTTTTGCAGCAAATGATTTTGACATAAAAAAAACTCGGTAGTATGAATAGCTCAATTCTTAAAAAGGTTGCATTCTAAACATGTCTTTAAATTCAGATATTGATTCAAATTTAAGAATACCCAATTCTTTACTGTATCATCAAGTCCTGTCTGTCGCCTTTCATCTTTCTTCAAGAGAACAGTAATTTTAATTGAAAATAAATGCATTCAGTTAGTTACCTGAATCTTCTGCCTGCAAAACTACTATCTATGTGTTTTTGGAAGTTATGAGGCTTGTTGGTGAGGCCATTACTGTAGGCCATATGTTATAATCAAGGAGGCCTCACTCCTTCCCTTTTCCAGATTCCTGGATCAGATGGAAGTACACAGCTAAACCCTGGATCAGAATCCTTGTTTGGTTATAATACTTGCAAGAACATAAGTAACTTAAAAGCTCAAAACCAAAGGGTATATCCCCTGACTAGCTTAGAACCTTTTAGGAGGTGCAAGGCTATATTTTGGTATGTGGAAATGAAGTTTCACTTGAAACAATCATTTTTGGAGCTTATGCTCTCCACTGTCTGATAGGCTTTAGGGGGAAGGTGTTAAGAAACTTAACATGTAGGAGTAGTTCTTCTGACTAGTCTCTTTTTTCAGGTTCTGTTCAATAACATTTACAGCATAATTTAGAGAAAACTTGCTTGATATTTGAATTGGGAGCTTGTTATCTGTCGGAAAATTGAAAGACATGCCCCTTGTCAACCACATTGTCATCGTCATAACTAAAGGCATCAATTCTGGAGCAGCCTGTGGTTGGGGAATGGATCACAAGAACCAAAACCCCTGCTGGATAAAATTCATATTTTTAATGTATTGTTCTAGATCTTTGTATATCCTTTTACAACTTGTCCTTGAATTTGTACATAGACTGCGGTTTCAGAATGAAAAAAAAAATGAGATGGGATAAGAAAATTTGGATTGAACCAGCATAATTGATCACAGCATTCAACATTCACAAGTAGACAAAGAGCTCTCTTGCTGTTCTTGATATTGTTAATATCATCCAGAACCACTTGGCCCTGCCTGCGACGGTCATATGAAGCCTTAACTCAGTTGGAAAAGAACTTCCTTTTGTGGGGTAAAAATGTTAAAGATTTGAATGGTTCCTCTGTGCATATTTTGGACAGTTTGAAGAAAGAAATCGTATAGCCTTTAGAAATGGATCTTTAGCTATACAAAGGTTAAAGTATTCTTTTGTTTCTAATTTGTGGGTTGGAATAGTTTGTACATAGGTAAATAAAATTCTTTTCTTACTTTGTAGGTTTTTTTGGAGTGGTTGGTTTCAAATTCGAGGGACTTTGTGTTTTTCCTTCTCCTTTTTGTTTTTTTTGCCTTGCCTGTATACTCCCCATATGCTTTGTAGTCTAGCTTTTGTTGCTCTTCTTATCTATCAAAAAAAAATCATCTAGAAACACAATCCCATCAGTGAGTCTTTTCCCTGTTGGATCAAATATTCATTCTGAAGTTACCGATCACCCACCAAAGCCTATGATTTGTGTACACATAAAGGAACAGTGTGGGGGGTCAACTCTGTTGATCACATTGAAGACCATGACACTAGCCTAATCTGAACCAGCTATTCTGTTTCAAGAGATAAAAAGAATGATCAAAGGATGAGGATTTGCAGTCTTAAAAAAGCGGGGCATTTGATGGCCTAACACCCTTCATTGGCCTAATTTCTATGAGACAGTAGAGCATTTCAACAGGAGACTACACTCTGTTTTCTTTTATATAGATATGCTGTGATCAAAGAGAATCGTTGAGTGGTTCCATGTACTGAAAAAGCCTTTGGTGAGAAGGAAGGTTTATAGTCCACTTCATGGATTTTTTTCCTTGGTTCCCTTTCAAAGGGCACCAGCATTTGAATATGTTGATTTCTATTTTCCTTGATGCTCTTGCTGACAAACTGTCATCCGTTACACTTCTCTCTCCCCCCATGTGCTCTTGCTCCATAGGTCCTACATATATAGCCATGTGAAATGTTAAAGGCACGATATTCATATTAAACCCAAATCTTATAAGCTTGAGCTTTTAGGAGAGTTAGTCGTTTAACATAATATCAGAGCCTGGTTTGGCAAGAGATCCTAGGTTCGAGCCACCTCTTTGCAATTTATTCCCTATTTGTTAATTTGAAAGTCCATGGGAGGACTCTATTTGTTTATTTGACTCTCCATGTGTGGGTATGGGGTTGTATGTGAGGAAGGGTGTTAAAGGCATGATATTCATATTAAACCCAAATCCTACAAGCTTGAGCTTTTAGGAGAGTTGGTCGTTTAACAAGAAACATTTGTGTTTTCTCGAATTCTCGAGGTGATAAATCTGCTTTTAATCTCTACCATATACCCAACATTCAACAATGATCTGTTAGATTTTGAATAATGCCATGTAAAACTGATACAATTATTCAAGTAAATTAGTGAGTTAGTACTGTTGACAGAATGGTTTCTTTTTGTTCCCACAACTTGGCCAAATGGTCTATTTCTTCACCATTGCTATATCATGACTTGATCTTGATTCGCCCTAACACAATCAACCTCCCAAAAAAAATCTTCTCCAGGATAAATTCAAAGCTTTCACCATCACTGTTATCCCATGAACTTAATCAGGCCATTATGGAGTCAAAATTTGTTAAATATGCATGAACATCATGAAATTTTTTTAAAGTTGATATGGATGATCTCTTTAAACCCGTCTTACTTGATACTAATGGTTGGTTGTAATGTAGGTGGACATATAACGATCCTCTTCGAGCAAAGTACAACGCGAAAATGGCAGGGATGAATGCACCAATCGCAAAACCCAAAGGAAGCAAGAAATTGAAGGACTGGGAATCTCGTTAATTTTCTTTTTTGTAAGAAATCTTACTTTTCATCCAAGAGATTGCTAACACATTATACTTTGTCTACCTTTTTCTTTCCACAGTAATCTGAAAAGTCTTGATCATGTTGCAGTGTGGTTGTTTATGTATCTCTAGTCCATGAAGAAATTTCATATAATACAGAGTAGCATTTTGGATATTTTGAGTTCCTTTTCTTCTTTTTTTTTTCTTCATTTAAGGATCTAAGAGTGAATGATGATTACTTTCTTTTTCTTCATTTATTGGGATACCCGCCTTCATGGTTGCTGTCAGCCCTGCATTTCAAACTGTATTTGGATTATACATCGTATCTGGGGGCCAGATATGAAGCTGTTTGTCAAAATCTGTGATTGTTAGCAATTATTAGGATTAAGTTCATGAGTTTTGTCCCAAAATAGTATTTTTAAAATAAATAAAAAAATACCAATTTAGTATTGGCTTGAAAAAAGTGCCCAAACTAGTGTGTCCTCATCAAAACTGTAGTTGGTGATTGATGCAGGAGATTCTATAATACACATTAGGAATTCGATCTTAATTATAGAAAATTCAGATTTGGGAGACTGTGAAACCTTGGAAACATCAAATATATTTCTAAATCAAAGTATTTGAGTCTTGTTACTATTTTAATTTGAAGTTGTTTTATTTTAAAAATATTTGTTTTCAAGTCAAAGTAGTCGTTGTTTTATTTAATTTAGAAAGTTTGTTTTCATAGTAGGAGTTGTTATTTCTTTTTAGGGGTTGTTTTATTTAAATTATAAATTCTTTGTTTTTCAAGTCAAATGAGGAGTTTCTAGATTGGATTTAGAAAGTATGGGGCTATATATACCCTTAACACTGACAATCAATTCAAGTTTTTAATAATATTTCTGTATTTCTCTTTTAAAAGCTTCTCTTTACTTATCTCTGGATGGATTCCTTTTCGAATAACAATGTAGCTCTGGTTTATCCTTTTCGCTGATTTTTCGGGTGAAAGCATATCCTTATTCTTCTTATCTCGTTTGATGGATTCTTGCCTGGGCGAAGCCAGCGTTTCTTTATCTCTTACTTACCTTGAAATGCACAAGATCTATTCTTCCATAACCCCTATTCATCTCATCTTCTTCTCACCTTTCCATACTTTTGTCTCCCTGTAGTATACAAATCATCATCTTTAACCTGTAAACGCCAAACTCGCATAGCCCTAACCTGTACCTTAGAAACCCGAAAATAACAAACTAGCACTAAACAAGGTTGTTTTGCATCAAACCAACCCCGAACATTTCCAAACCTAAAAATCTTATTATAACCCTTTAATTTCATCATATAAATCTCAAATAAGCCATATAACCTTTGGAACCAAACATGTTCCTTAATCTTCAGTTACATTTTATACCCTAAACTACCACAAACTCATCCTTAACTTCTCTTACTTAAACCTTGAGATCATCCATCACCATCACGTCCTGATTAACCATTTCGCTTAAATTTTTTAAGTTAAAACCATAGTTGATGACTATAGTTTTAAATGCTTAAACCATACTTAATTATAGCTTTAAATTTTTCTATGTTAAACCGTAATTCCATGAATGCATAATTTTAAACTTGAAGTTAAAACCATAGCACTAATTACGGTTTTAAGTGCTAGTTAGGCATTTTTTTCAAACATGCATTTGTATCGGGTTTTTTTATTTTAAAAATATTATTCTAGGACAAAACTCTTAAGTTCATGCCAATGTTAAATTCCCATGAATATCTACATGGTTCAAATTTGTGGTTTTAGAGGTCCAAGAAGGGGTGTAATCAAGTCGGGTCAATACAAAGTCAAACTCGAACTCAACTCGACAGTAAAAGTCAGCTCGAACTCGATCGGGCTTTCGCATGTTCAAACTTGACTCGACACAATCGAGTCAGCTCAAACTCGATGGACAAAGCTTGAATTAAATTAAAAAAATAATTTATTCAACTCAAATAATAAAATAGTACAAATCGATTAAGCCTTGCGCCGAATCGGGTATTGCAATACTAAACCGACAACAAAATACTGAATCGAGCTCGACTCGTTAACCCTCGAGCCGACCCGAATATCCTACGAATCGAGGTAGAGTAGCTCATGAATAACATGACTCGTTTATACCCCTAGGTCCAAGTGACATACCATCTTTGTTTATCAAGAGTCAAGACCATGTTTTGATTTAAACAATCTCAAAGATGTAATTCCCATAACACTTCCATTTGGATCAGTATACTTTAACAAAATGTAGTAGAAATGTGCTTTTTTGGTACATATTGATCTTGTCACTTGTCACTTGTTACATGCATATTCCATATTCCATATTCCATATTCTTAGGTTACATTATTTGCATCTTTGTTTTACCTGTGTGTATCATTTTTTTTTTTTTTTTTTTGATGAGTAAAAGCAACATATTAAAATCAAAGAAGACTCCGGGCTGAGCCCACAAGTAAGGGACCTCAAAGGGGAACAAGGAAACAAGAAACCCACCACCCCTCACTTACACCCCAACCAGCTAAAAATCAACTAAATATCTAAAACCTATTAGTCAAGTACATATTTGTGCAAGACCAATAATTACAAATAATAAGCGCCTTCATCCTTTGGAGCCGAGATCTCCTATTTTCAAAAGCAATGCTATTTTCACGCCCAACACAAATAGTCCAAAACAATGTTGGGGGCACATTATCCAAGCCTTCTTACGTCTCTTTCCCATTAATAGAGCCACGCCACGAGATGAGGGTTTCAAACCGACTTTAGGGAACACTCCAATACACCCCAAAAATCGCCAAGAGAAGATCCCATAACAATCTAGCCACAAGACAATGTAATAACAAATGGTCAATCGTCTCTTCATCCTTCCCACAAAGGAAACATCTATTGGCTAGAGCTCTTCCCTGTTTTTTTATTTGATCAAGAGTCAACACCTTGCCCCAAGAAGTTTCCCAAGCAAAAACTCATTCGTTGGAACCCAAGATCTGCAAATAAACCTACATAAAAACAATCGACTGCACCTAAACAAAACCTATAGAAAAGTTTCATCGAAAGCACCCATCTTAGCTTCTCTCATAAGCATCAAATCATCTTGGTTCGGGAGAATTCTTTATCTTAGGCTCAGAGAAGATTTGAATCTCCTCCACTTCCCAATCATTAAAGGCCAACTAAACAGAAGTCCAAACCCCACCTCACATTTAGTTCCCATACATCGCCTACAAAGACCTCTTTATTAACTGTCACAAGAAAAGGCGGTAAGAGAAGCGAGGTACGCCTCTCCCCACTCCAAGCATTCTCCAAAAGCCGGTCTCCTTCCATTCCCTGCAGAGAAAGCAACAAGATGCAGATAACCCATTCCTTTCTAATCTCCTTCCGACCCGCACTACAGCATCCCTCGATTCAGCAGAGCACCAACCACCTCTTTCCTCCCCAAACTTCCATAGAATGACACTTCTCCAGAGGGAGTCCCTCTCATTTGCGAAACGCCAAATCCATTTACACAACAAAGCCTTTTTTTAAAATAATGAAATTTTAATACTAAACCTCCCATTTTATAATCAACAAACTGTCGACCACTTGACAAGATGAGGTTTTTTCTCCAAATTGCCACCTCCCCAAAGAAAATCTCTTTGAATTTGTTCAAGACGCACCCAACCCGTCTAGCATCCGAAAAAAAGAGACAAAGTATATGGGTAAGCTCGATTGTGAAAAATGTTTAATAAGAGTGATCCTCCCACCTTTAGATATATATTGTCTCTTCCACAAAGCCAATCTCTTCCTAAACCTTTCTTCAATGCCATCCCAAACCGTAACTGAGTTATGAGGGGCTCCCAGAGGAAGACCTAAATAGGATGAAGGCAAAGCCCCAACCTTGCACCCCCAGCCTGCGCCAACAAATCCACTTCGTTAATGCTCCCCAACAAATAATTTCGCTTTTGTTCAAATTTATCCTCAAGTCAGAGATAGACTCAAACCACCTCAACACCCAACTTAGGTGTGCAAGTTGCTCTTGATTTGCCTTGCAAAACAAAAGAGTGTCATTTGCATACAACAAATGGGAAACCACCATAAATTTCTCCTGCTTTCTTCCTATATAGCAGCTCGAGAGAAAAGCTCCCTTGAACTCCGCTTCTCTCAATGAGGCCACTAAGAGCCTCCATCCCTTAGCACAAAAAAGATAAGGAGAAGAGATCCCCCGCCTTAGACCCCGAGAACTCCGAAAAACCAGGGGGCCCATTCACTACCACCGAGAACGCCGCCAGAGATGCACCATTTAACTAGCTTTTAACCATTTCCTCCCAAAGCCCATTTTTTCCATGACACCAAGTAAGAAATTCCAATTTAGATGATCATATGCTTTCTCGATATCTAGCTTGCAAATAAGCCCTTTCTCCTTTCTTTTCAATAAAGCATCTACAGCCTCATTGGCAATTAACACTGCATCTAAAATTTGTCTTCCCTCCACAAACGCATTTTGTGATGTTGACACTACTTGTCCTACCACTCTTTTCAACCTGTTAGCAAGCACCTTCGCCAAAACTTTGTATAAACCGCCCACCAAGCCACACAGGTCTAAAGTCTTAATATCCACCGTGATTCTCCTTTTAGGGACCTAAAACCAAAAGGTAGAATTTAGGTTTCACGAACTTATTCTGCTCAAAGAAGTCCTTAAAGAATCCCATGACCTCCTCCTTCACGAAATCCCAGTTAAATAGCCAAAAAGCTATAGGAAAGCCATCTGGGTCCGGGGCTTTATCCTCATTCAAATCAGATAACGCTGCATAAACCTCCTCTACCGTAAAAGGGACTTCAAGACTCCGGTCTACGCATCCCTCCCAAGTTCTTTTGAAGTTCAAATTGTAAAGACAAGGGCGCCAACCTCAGGATCGGAAGAGAGTTAATCGAAAAGAGGCTCGCCACCCTCCCTCTTTATGGAAGCCCCATTCAAACCAGCCTATTAACTCGGACTTTTTATACAATTTTCTCCTTATGAGAATTAGCCATCCGGCCGGAAGAAACCAGATTTGTCTCCTCCTCGAGCGAGTTCTCTCGGAGCCGCTCCAAGAAACTTCTCAAAAGGGACCAGTGATTTAGTCCTCCCTAGCTAAGTCACTGCTTCTCAACAACCAACAAAAAAGTCATTCTCCTTTCATCCCAAGAGGTCACTCTACTCAAAGCTTCACTTTTCTTTACTTCAACTTCTACCAAACACCTCTCTTATTCCATGCTTTGTGAAAAGCCTTCAAAGCTCGCTTCCGCGCTAGAACAAAATCAGAAGAACCACCAAAATCATGCCTTGCCACTCACCCTTCAATAACTCCTGAAACCGTCAACCCTTGAGCCATGACTTCAAACCTGAAAGGGATGGGACCCTTTCTAATGCCTCCGCATCTAGAAAATGACAATGGTTCCAAATTGGTCTAGGCAAGGTAACCATTTAACACCACTAAAATAATCCTCCCAATCATTAGAAAACCAAAACGATCAATCTCGACATTGAACAATTATTCCTTCCTCCCTCCAAGTAAAGGACCCTTGTACACATCTCTAAACCCAAATCTTCTATGATTTCAGAAAATCTTCTTATAGAGTTAGACACTCTCCCAACCCCTCTGGGTTCCCCAGGGAAGCGAACCATATTGAAATCCCCTCCCACGCACCAAGGCCCATTCCATAAGCCTCTAACAGCTCCCACCAAAAAAACTCCCTTTTACTATCCACAACAGGGCCATAAACCCTAGAGAACATCCACTGGAAGCCATCTCAGTTTCTTAAAACAAAGCAAGAGACCGAGAAGATCCCGCTTCCATATCAACTACCTCCACAACTCTCTTATCCCAAAGACAAGGATTCCCCACTGTAACCTTTGTATCCACCGGTTCCCGCCTAGGGAACCTTCCCACACCCGGCAGAACACAAGACCAACCCAACACTACTATTTCCGACCTTGGTCTCCTCGCAAAACAAACTATATTCCACCTTTTGTGACCTAATGAAGGCTTTAGACCTTTCTTTTATCCTGATATTAACTCCCTCAATATTCCACGACATAATCTTCACATTATCAGTTTTTGGCTCGCACTCCTTTGTTCCTACTGGGTCCTTTTTCATACCACTGCCCCTTATATTTCATGGTGCATTCTAACTTCTTAAGCTCCCGCTCACATCTAGAAACGACCTGCTGCCCTTTCGACCTCATTTGGTTCTATTTACCACTAAACTCCTCGCTATATAAAAATCTCCCACTCATGACCCTTTTGTCAGAAGCCTAAATACTCACTAAATTTAACCATACAACTTCTTCCCACTCTCATATATTTTCCTCCGACCCATCGAGAAATTCCTACCCTACCTCAATCCCATCAAAGGGAGCCCTCTTGCCTATTTGTATCCTTTCCAATATTCGTTTCAGCCATTTTTGTAGCTTTCTTTTCTTATTATTTTGTTTGATAAACCAAAGTTCCAGATTATTTCGGTTTGAATTCATTGATTACGTGTACATAAATTTGATGAAAGAGTTAATTAATGGAAACTTTATAAAAACATAATTTTATACAATTAATTCATTATAATCACACTTACCGATCTTCAAGTTTTTCATTCAAAACTGAAACGTCCTTAGAATTTGAAATTTATATTTTCGTCTCAATAAATGTTTAAATACTAAGGTTGCACATTATCCCCATGGTAATTAGGCAAGGCATTTTCAATAAATTTCTTTAAATTTGTAAACTTTGTTTGGCATTTAAAGTAATATAAATAAAGAAATGGATAGTCAATGACTGAAAAACCTTATTACATGATTATGAAAGATTACTGTTTTTCTACTATACTATAGCCATTTAGGCTCCAACTTCTCGCATAAGCCCATTCCCTGGCCCACTCACATGTCGCCAACATACCCATTACATTATAACCACACGGAATCAACCAGACAAGACAACTTGGGGACCTATCTCTGGTCCCACCGCTATATAGGTGGTGTAAGGCAAAATAAACATGTTAAGGAGGAAATTGGCGATAGAATGCTTATTTACCGATCTTCCAACATCCGATCCACAGGCTCAAAATGTCAAACTCCTTTAACAAGGAAGAGTTGGCATTTGATATGAAAGTTTATGTTCAAAATCTTAAAGATTATCTCTCCAAAATCAGCGAAAATCGTCTAATAAAGCGAAAAGAAAAGATCTCACCACCAAAATCACGGTGATACCTTCCCAAAAATCAAAGACAAATTCAAGATAAAGAAGAATTTCAACGAAGGAAAGATATGCAACCCTAATCCATCGTATTTCCTTTTTCTCTTCTTCTCCATTCTCACACGACTTGTAAGATCGAAAAACGATCGACACACCGTTATCGGACCCTCTTTTCTTTTGCAGGTTTATACCACACTGTTGATGCCCCGAAAGACGAACAAACCAGGTACCGACAATGATCACTAAGCGATCTTAAAAATGTTTTATTTTGCAAATACGAAATAAAAATAAGACATTTTGAATGGCATCTCTCTAAAAACCCTAGTCACCCTCCCTTGTTCATTAGAAATGAAGAAGGATTTTTTTTAATACTCATTTCTCAAAATCATTCCTTTCATCATTTTCTTCAAATTTAGAAGTTTTTTTCCAATAAAATAGCTTTCTTTTCTACATCGAGCATGCTTACTCCTTTGCTCTCCCTTTATTTTTTCGAGTTTGCATCGTTGATGTGTTTTTCATTGACGGTCGCTAAACTTATGGCTATTTCCATCGACGACAATTTCTTCGCAGGCTTACGGCCGATGGGGTCAGATAACAAAATTCAATCAAACAGAGCCATCGTATTAAATCGATGCTCTCATCATCAATACGTCAGCAGATATCAATCTAAATATTCTGTGACATTTTCAGATATCAAATACGAAGCCTTATTAGCTTGGATGCCGCGTCATCAAGTTTTTAGCACTTTTGACTATGTGCATAAAC
This sequence comes from Tetrastigma voinierianum, assembly GCA_016808115.1. Taxonomy (NCBI): domain Eukaryota; kingdom Viridiplantae; phylum Streptophyta; class Magnoliopsida; order Vitales; family Vitaceae; genus Tetrastigma; species Tetrastigma voinierianum. The sequence continues at coordinate 126,842 of JAEQBH010004537.1, read as the reverse complement.
CTAAATCAATAAATTTCTCATTTAAAAACAAAAAAGACATTTTGAAAGGATTTATCTTTGCTTAAATTAAAGTGTAAAAGCTAAAAAAATGTAAGACGAGTAAAAGGTTAACGGTAATTTCCCATTTTCAACCCATAAAAAAATGATAAATTCTTCGAGGATGCAAGTGAAACAAATGGATCATGATGCTGGCCCACACCACATATCGCCACCAACCCAACCCAACCCAACCCATAAACTGCAACAACAGTCAGTCATATGAAGAGTGAATTGGACCTAAAAATAAACCCTAAAGATGAGTTTGTATTTGTGTTGAGAATCTAAACACTATCTTATTGTGTTTTCTCTGAACCTGCTAATTTGAGGGAATCAGAAATTATCATATCCCAATCATCTTCAACCTTTCATTATTTCCTTCAAAGATAACCACGAGAATTTTCCATAAAAATAAAAACAAAAACAAAACCCAAAGGTGACAAGGAGAGGAGGAGATGAAATGCTGGCGGATACCATTTTCATAGCGCTCTTTTTTCTGCAACTCAGACTACAACAGATACATATGCTATAGGAATTAGGATAGATAGAGAGAAGAGAGTATTTTAGAATACCTCATGCATTGCTAAGTAAAGTATGTTTGGATTTGGAGTTTAATGGTGGGAGCTCTCTCTCCATTGGGGGGGTGGTTGTTTTCTTTTCCCCTTTTTGCTTCTTCTTCTTCTTCTTCTTCTTCTTCATCATCTTCTACTGCAATTAGAAAAAGAGAAAAAGAGAACCCACAATCTCCATCTCTCTTCTCCTTTTTATACAAGGTGTTTTCTCTGGACCGCCCATAGGAAGAAGTTAACAAGATAGACATAAATGAGTGCTGACTGCTCAGAAGATGGGACTTCCAAGTTTCATCACGTCTCTCTTTAGTTTTTGTTTTTTTCCCTCTTCCTGTTCACCTCTCTTTCTATATTTATTTTGTTTGGGTTTTTTTCCTCTCTTCCTCTTCCTCGCCTGCTGCCACCAATCCATAGTTTTAACATGGTGCAGGGCTTTTAGAAATGTCACCTTAGATGATTCAAAGTATAATTATATTAATAAAATAAAAACCTAAGATTTCTAATATTTAAAGAAAAATTCAATGAAAAAAAGTAATAAAATTATATAATTAGAAATATCAAAAATAAAAGTGTTTTTAAAAGAAGTTAAAATCTAGAAGGCGACGTCATGTCATGTCATGTCTTGGAAGGCGAGGCGGTGTAACTAGAGAGTGGTAGTGCCTTGAGCCTAACCACATCTTCTAAAACTATACTATGCCTCAATCTACTTCATTTACGAGTAAACAAAACTACAAGATCACTCACTTACTTACATCATCACCCACATATCATCCTTTGTTGTTATCTATCAAGAAAAAGAAGATGACTCCAATTACTCTGACGTTGGCCCCCTCTGTTTCTATTTATAGTAGTATCCTCTATAAATGTTTTTCTAGTCAGACTCATCCCTAATGAGTAATGAGTAATGCCTATGCTACACAATTGGAAAGACTTCCAAACAGATGACTACTGAGCAATTTCATGAATGGATTTCCAGAATAATACAACTGATTGATGTAATAAACATCCCAGAATATGCAATGCATGAAATCAGACTAGCATGATAAGATTAAGATTAAGTTTAAGAAAGAAAAACTACGATCATTCTTATACAATACAGAATCAAAAAAACCAGATTTAAGTTGGCATCACCTAGAATTCATGATGTCTCAAACATTGAAAGGGTTGTTAATTGAACAACACAACCACCTTTAAGAAAATCTCAAATGCAAATATAATATATCAATCAGATCATTCAAGAACCAGAGGCAATATGATGTGATGAAAGCATCATAATACGCAAGTAAAAATATAATTAAAGGTGTTTAGCACAACTTACTGTACAGGCAGCTGTACAAGAAAAGAGATCAAGACTCGTGAAACCAACCCCCAGTTGTTGTTGTCAGCACTGTTGACAAATCCAAAATAATGGATATATAATAGAAATAATGCTGGAAGAAAGACTGCGCAGGAGAAGTCTACGGGCATCATCGTCAGAAAAATTTCTAATCGTCTTCTAATTCAACAAGCAGTGCCCGCTTCTCTGCTGCTTTCTTCCGGATAAAGAAGCCCCACCTCATAGCTGCCTTGATCTTCAGCCAACCAACAACAGCTTTTCCAGGACGGTTTCGATCGTCATCATAGACATAGTTTGAAGGCGAAGAAGTCGTGTATGGCGCAAAACCATACCCGTCATCAGTAAAATTATGGCCTCCCATGCTGAAGTTACGGAGTAATTGCTGCATCTCTTCATTCTCAAGCATCATATGACTCCTAACCCGGATTTCTTCCTCTGCGAAGTAGTCTTCAACTCCCTTGTCTCGGTTACTCAACCAGTCATTAAAAGGGCTAAGATTGGCGTGCTGGCTGGACGAGTTGAGAGCTTGGAACCCCATTGGAGACGACTGTGGTGGACCAAGGGCCAGACCCACACTGCTATCGTTCTTAGCGTTTTGGATTTGGTGAGAATTGTTGACTACCTGCTCATTTGAGGCGAATGAAGGGCTATCAAACTGGACGCGGGAACTGGAACCTTCAAGCTGGGGCTGAGCCAAGTATCTGGCTGCTAAACCATCGTTGTACCCTGAAACTAAAAGAGGAAAAAGATGGAGAACAAAAAAGCATATGGGTGGTCAGTAAAATCTCTCGTTCGAAATTACTAAAGCACAAACAACTTCTATGGAACATGCACATGTGTGTGTGTGGGACCAAGAATATTTTTAATAACATGACCTAGCTTTGCTTTTCTTTTCTTCTCTTTTTCTCTTTTCCCTTATTTATTCGTTTATTTATTTTCCCATTACTCCAGTTTCCATAACTAAAGTCATTAACATTTCTACAAAAGGATAACTCAATTGCATCATAAATTAAAAGTAAAAGAAGAAGAAGTTATCCATCAAAGGTGAATGAGACAAAACAAAAACTGCCACCCTAGAGGAGTCAAAAGAGTCCAAGACTTTACAATTATATTTATTATCATTTCAGCAAGATAAAATAAATAAAAAACTACTGAACAGAATATTTGTAGCTAGAAATGCTTACCTCCAACTGATATGCCTGGATCCATCAAGGATTGCTCAGGAGGAGGAGCACCTGGCAGACGTTGAAGAGGTAGTGGAGGCTCTAAAGCGGTAGGATAATCCATGGAGCTTATCATATGTTCATTCCGCGATGCACTTGACCTGCTAGGTTGTTGCTTGAAGTTCAACAATGACTTGCCATCATACTCTTCAACTTGATTCCAGTTATCATAAGCTTTCTTAACCAAGGTATCCACATAGACCTGCAAGTAAAGGCATTTGACAGGATCCTTAATCCTCACCATTCCTTACTGAAGGAGGTTCTAAGTGAAAATTTATCATAGGTTAATAACATTTGAAGGGGCTACTTTCTCAGATAAACTGGTTTAGAAAAAGGCTACGTTACCAAAATGACTTTTTTTTGTCAATCAATTCTTAGGAAAATTCTGGCCTTTGATCATTTTAAGGTGGGAGGTTGAGACATGGCTAACTTATTGCTTATGTAAAAGTAAGCAGCAACCAATTATGATTCATGATTTTGGTGTTATTTCAAATTGCTTGGTTGCCCTAGATGCTAGAGAGGCTTACAAGTTGAACAGTAGATGCATCAAGTGAGAATGAAGAAGAAAATTGTTAGTGCATAGGGAAACAGGAATAATATTGTATGAATAGGAGTATACAATCCACAAAATAGAGAGAGAGATTGATCGAGAGAGCTGACTTCATGATTTCCAGTTAACACATGGAATAGAGCAGGAGACAGATACAGACAATACAACGAGTACTACAATCTACCATAATATAACAAGGTTGAGACAGGAAAGAATGGTGGAGGGGGAAATTTTGTTTTCAGCAATTAAAATGTACAACCTGGAGTGGGGAGGCAAGTAAGAATGAAAATTAGCAAAGCATAGGATTATGATTTAAGCAAAGGAATAGTATTCTCGATTTAAAGCATCATCATGCAGGATAGAATTCTCGAAGAGAACCAATAAAAGTTAGTACGATACCAACCTTCTGGCTGTCAGAAAGAGAATCAGCAGAAAAAAACTGTTCCCCAACAATAAGACCACTCAGCTCATAGATGTGGTTGAAAATAGCGCCAACATTTCTTGTATCATCAGGATAATAAACATAGAATTTTCCACTCATGACACAAGTCTTTGCATGCTCTATAAGAGCCTCCCACATCTTATTTGACATGCCACTGCCAAGGATCTACAACAACCAGAAAAATAAATCAGAAAACAAATTTTAAATCATTGTATTTATAACTAGCAACTAAATATTACACTTACACTTCGCACTTTTGAGAGTCTCTAACCACAAGTTTATAGTCTCCACTGTGTAAACAAATGTTGGAACTATTTAGCCTCTTGTGGAATGAAATCTCATCCTCCCACCTTCCAACCTCCACACATCATCAGTTAATGAAGGCGGATAGTGCTTCTTGTACACTCAGCTTCAGGAAACAGCAGATCCAATAAATTACGTCAACCCAGATAAGAATAAGAACAATAAAAATAAATGAATAAAATAATTAATTAAATGTTGACAAGGATGAACTATAACTCACATTCCTCCCGTGATCTTTCACAGTGAAAGCTTCTGTTTTTGCTTCACGTATGCGTGTGCCTTCACAAAATCCCAAAGCAACCTTCAGCCCAAGCCTGAATTTCCTGCTCCTTATCCAACTGGAATTATCTGTAAATGTGAGTTCGCCTATTGTTCCAACACCTTCTTTGAGTGTTACTTGCAAGTCCCCAAGTTGTCTCTTTCCTTCACGCTCTTTAACGACATGACTTTCAAATTCTTCCTGAGTCCACCCTTCATCATCTTCATTGTTGAAATCACCTTCAAGGACACCAACATCCAGTTTTACTAGAGGATTCAGGTCCGTGTTACAACACAGCCGCTGCTTGTACTCAACCTAGACAATATGGATGGCAGCACCCTGCTCCCCCTCTACTTTTCCCCCAGTGAAAAGGGGAAGAGACAGCCTAGATCTAAACTGCAACTCCAGTTCTTCCATCAGGTCTCTTCACCTGCTTAGGGAAGACCTGAAATGGCAATTGTGCTGAGGTAAAAAACACCAAGCCAGACAGTAAAACAAGTAGTTCACCATAGCAGAGAGATATAATCAAATAGGGAAGAAGGTATATCAGGGAAAAAGAACACTTTTAAGGCCATGAGAAGATTCTTCAATTGCTATACTTTCCCAGAAGATAAAGAATCAATGGGACCGACTCTTTCGGCAGCATAGCCACCCTTACTCAACATACTTATTAATGATATCATGGTATTAGTGAAACATGATTATGCTTGTAGATCTGAATACTATAGTTTAAATTGAAAAGCTGAAGCTGATTAATTTGCTCATATTTGACATCTTCAGCACTATAAACTTTTTTTTGATAGGTAGAAAAGAAGTTTATTAAAAACAAGGCGCTAAAGTTGCACCTCAAGGAATGGCAAGTAGGAGAAAGACTCCACCTCCCTCAACTTGCACAAAAAACAAAACCAGGCTATAAAACACAGTCCCTCAATCATTTACACCCCACCCTATCAATAAATCCAACTATAGTAAAAGGACCATTCTCTATACACTACTTAGTCTCTGACCAAAGCAAAAAAAAAGTTTTGAGTTTTTATATAGACAAAAAATCATCCCAAAAAATAATTTTATTCCTAGCCTTCCACGCCATCCAAAACAAACAAGGAGCCGCTTGTCACACTTTCTTCTGTTTTTTGCCAACAAAAGCCCCTCTCTAGCTCAAAAGCATATCCGAACCTGATATCACCCAAGTGATGCCAAATAGGGAAAACAATAACTGCTAGAGCACCCTTGTCTTGGCACAATGGAGAAGAGGTAGTCCACTGACCCCTCATAGTATTTGCTAGAGTAAAACCCCTCCTTTAAAGTTGACCAGGGGTCAAAAATTTTCCTCAAACCACTTCCAAAATGAAGAAACTACTCTTTATTGCACACAGACCCCACACCATCTGCCAAGGAAGGGCTCTTCCATTAAGGCTTCTTGGCTGAACAGCCTTGAACATGACCTCACAGTGAAACCCCATTTTTTGTCATTATCCATCTCACCTTATCTCCAACCTCATCAACCAAAACAAACCTAAAGCCCACACAAAAGCCTCTCCGCCTCCTCCACTTCCCGATCATTGAAGGGTCTAGTGAAAACAGGGTTTCAACCTCCTCCAGCAACAGGGCCGCTCAAATAGTCTCTCACCCACGCCTCCGTTGAAGTAGCCAAAGCAAACAAAGAAGGAAAAGAGACATGGAAAGGGGTGGTCCCATACTAGGTGTCCTTCCAAAACTTAATTCTCTGCACATTCCCAATCTCAAAAGACAACTTACTGCTGACAAGGGCCCAACATCTCTAGATTGCCTTCCAAACCTCCGACCCAAACCCAAAAAGAGCTAAGGTTAAAACTAGTGAAAGCACCAGAATGATTTGTCAAAACCAGGTACCACTGTCATTATTGATTTAGTCCATCGATGTTTCCAATTCTTTGTTGGCCTGCACCTAAAAGAGCTAATGTACAACACCTTCCCCAAAAGTTCACTGAAAATCCACAAATTTGCCTTGAAAAATTCAGAAGTTCCTAATCCATACCACCAAGCAGTCGCTTGAATTATGCATGACAATAAAGCCCTCCCTCTGGTAGTTCTACAAAACTCACAAAAGACAACCATTCCTTGGGGCAACTGAATACAGTGCATACAGTCTGAATAAAGGAGCAAACAAATGAATGGTTGATAATCTCACCACTAACCAGACACGAGAAATACAACCCAGAAAAAATAAAAAATGATACCCACATAACAATCAGAAAGGTTACTTGCGCGCCACCTTCTAACCCATCGCATAGGTTTTAACCTTTGTAAGCCACTTACTAAGCAAGAACTTGGTTTCTTTGGCCTTCCAAATCAATCTACAGAGAAGGAACTAGGAAGTGACAATAATAGTAAGAAGACATGAAAATAAGGATTTTCTTGCCCCATTGAGATTTTTGCAGGGGCTCACTCTTGCCAAAGCACGCTCCACTTTTTCACTGACCTAAGTTTTAGTATTAGTTGCAGTATGAACCAGTAAGGAAAAAACCAGGCATAATAATATGGAAATAGCGAGACAGCCAAAAATTGGCTGCTGACTTCTGTATACAGAATATTTCTGTTAGTTGAGGAAATCTAATTTATTTTCACATTGAAGGAAATGTAAAACAAAGATATAAGCAGGGAAAAGGAAGTCATGGTAACAGTAAAAAAAAGAATGCAAATGTATTGAAAGTAACTTTCAGGTTTTTAAGACAAGAGAGCAGTTCGGCTGGGGGGCTAGCATGCAACCGATCTTTGATTCAAGTACGCCAATTACAGTTTCAAACTCACAAACAAAACATAAGTTGCTCAATTTTGAATGATTATCTTTCAAAAAAATGAGACCTGATTATTGGTACAAGAAATTTTATCATAGTATGAGGAAAATTTCCTTTTATTTCTCTGTTCTATGTTGAAAATAAAAGGTGATAAATTTTGTTCTGTGAGTTTATCATTTAATAATTGCTACATTTCTAATCCTGCAACTACAAACCACAAAAAGATGAGAAACCACTGTAATTGGAGGCTGGAAATGATAATGAAAGATCACTCGTACTAATTTTCATGAAGAGGAACACCAAAGTGTCAAAGTTATTCTCTTCTAGTTATAAAATTTTAGCATGACAATTAGCATAAATGTATTAAGAATCCAGATTGAATGGTTGAAGCATGTGCAAAATTCAAAGTTGAACTAATATGTTCATCAAATATGTGAGACATTAAAAGGCAGGCAGTCATCTCAATATGAGAGGAAAAAAAATACTTAACAGAGTGGTAGACTACATAAAGTCTACTTACCACTCTACAAAGAATAGGTTCCAAGTCTACCAAAGTGTCAAAGTTATTTTCTTCTAGTTCTAAAATTTTATCATGACAATTAGTATAAAGGTATTAAGGATCCAGATTGAATGGTTATTAATCAAAAAAAAAAAAGGATCCAGATTGAATGGTTGAAGCATGTGCACCATTCAAAGTTGGCATAGTATGTTCATCAAATATGTGAGACATTAAAAGGCAGCCAACCATCTCAATATGAGAGGAAAAAAAATATTTAACATAGTGGTAGACTACATAAAGTCTACTTACCACCTACGGAAGAATAGGTTCCAAGGAGAGCAAAGCTTCTGGAGACTATCCACCTTGAGAGCTTCTACAATTACACTGCATGAGATATATTACTCACTATATTAGAACTGACATAAAAAAAGAAAAAAGTGTTAAATTGAGATGTTTTATGAGAAATAGGCAAGTGCAAAAGAGAGAATAATTATCAAGACCAACAATAGGCTTAGAGAAGCTTTCCCCCTGTTCCAAAAGGCAAGCATTTTGGCAAACATATTTTTTAAAAACCACTAACAAGAGATATGCAGACAAATCGCAACTAAGCGATGACTCATTGCAAAACAAGAGAAAAATAAAAAAGCTGAAAGACCATAGGTTTAAAGAGCAAGACTTCTCCTCTTCCAACAGCAAGCAAGCATTTTGGTAAACATATTTTAAAACCATTAACAAGAGACATGCACACAACTGAAATCACGACTCAGCAACACCACATTGCAGAAAAACAAAAGAAGTTCATATGACAAAATTAATCACACATGAAATTTTGGCAGCAACTCCCATGTGAGCTGCATATCTGATTTAATCTTGTCAAGCTAACAACTTAAATTTTTGGGTTAAATTGGTTAACATAGGCCATCATAGAATTTCAGAAAAAAACCAATATCGATATTTTGGTTAGGAACTTAACATTCTGTTTAACTACTAAGAGAGTCCCCTATGGAATCACTTTTGAAAATGACACCCCAACCACATTGATTTCAAGATGCTGTTATATCCTGAGTTGGAGATAGAAATAATCAATTAGGGAAACCAAGTTTGGAGCTTCTATTGTGCTCCAACCCATACTATGAATTAAGACAATACTATTGGACTCCAATGTTAATTAGGAAATAAGAGAAATGTACCAGAGGCTATCATAATTCTTCTTTTCTTCTCTTTCTTTTTCTTTTTTTTTTTTTGATAAATAATGAGGCAATCAAAATTCTGGGGTTTACTAGTAACCAACTTAAATATTCACGTTTAGTTGACCCTTTTAAATTGCAGAATAAAATGTTTGATGGCCAAAATCCCACTCTGGGTCATGTGGGGCCACATTTCCTACAAGGCTATCCCTTTGCATTTATTGCATGTTTTTTTTTACATTCAGCACTCAAATAAATGATATATACTTTGTGTTTATTGCATGTTTTTTACATTCAGCACCTTAGATAGCAATGATATATACTTTTGTGTGCCTCTTATGGTAGGCGCTTTCAGTTCAACTTGAGACACAAAATCAAAATGGTCAACATTTAGTTGGTCCAATTAAATTGCAAATCAAATTTGTGATGACCAACACAGGTTCATCTGAGGTCTAGAGTATCTCATACAGATAACAAACCCTGTCAAACTAAGGCATGAATAGTTCCTTCTCAAATTAAGCACAAGAAGAAGCCATATAAAGTCAGCAAGCTGAGAGCTAGAAACGCTGTAATTACTAATGGTAATGGGATTTGATGGAATTAGATTTCATTTAGCATTTGAAATTACAATTTCAATCCTTGATGCTTGTATTGAATCAATAAGTGATTCCAGATCTGAAATTCAAATTGATAGAAAATAATTTAATAAATATGCAAACAAATCTATGGATCCGTTTACCCATCACAAGGGAGCAAGGGAATTAAGCCTTTTGTACTGGGGGGAAAAACCAGCATCTCCCACCAAAAGAATAAGCAGATACAGTGTCTGCACATGGCCATAGTTACGGTAAGCCATAACTATACCCTCTTTACCCATGCTCAACTCCCGGAATCAGTCGGACGTGATTCATCAGAACACCCTGTTCAGAACTTTCTAATTGAATCAACTCCTTCTCCTACTGCAACTGCTACCCACAAAACGAAAAAATACCAATACCCACTACAACAAACCATTTTAACTGAAACCCACCACAGAACCTAGAAAATCGATCGTCCAGCACCAAAGATCACCTCACTACCAAACGGTCAACCCGAACCACAAAACGAACAGAAGCTACCTATCAACTCCCACTCTGAAATCCAACATGAGGTTGCAAAAATTGATAAATTTTAAAAAATAATATTGAAAAAAATCTAGCAATTCAACCGTCTACAACCAAAAACAACTATTCCAACCATGACATTAACTGTGGTAATCGTCAAAAACACAAACATGAACTGGCACGAAACTGCTAAACCAGAGTTTCACCCCACCAATTCAACCATCTACCACCAAAGATCACCAACAGAGCCACCAAACGTAATCCGACAGCACGCAAACACCACGCAGCCCACTCGCTAGGAGCCGGCCGCTTCCGCCCGGCTGCTCCTCCTCCTCCAAAGCGCGCTTCCTCTAGTCATCGTGTTCGACCTTCTCCATATCAACCGCGTCGTCGGCCTCCATTTTCTCAGATCTGCACACCAACCATCACCACACCCAACAAATTAAAAAATTAAAAATAAATTAAAAAAAAACACTCTCTCTCTCTCTCCGACCGAAGCCACAAACCCCACCCCGCCACTCACCTCAAACCCTAGAGAGAAACCAAAGGAAAATGCAAGAAAGTGAGAGAAAGTATATGAAGAAGAGAAAGAAAAAAAAATTACAAAATATCAAGAAATAAATAAAAAGAATAAATAAGTCGGCGGTCTTCCCAGTCTACTCTGACGACTCCTATCATCACTGTTTTTAATTTTTATGCTTTCCGCCGTCGGTTTAATTTGTCCGTCAGCTCCATCTCATCCTGGCCGTCGATTCCTCCAGATGTGACGTCATAGCATATTGGTAGTCGCCACGTCACTAGAGCTTGTCGCGCTTTTTATCCTGAAGATGGGGTTGGTTGACTGGAGTAACTTTCGAGTTTATGAGATTTGTGTGTCGTTGAATCAACGTCTTACACGTGTCAACAGGTTAAAGGACGTACGTACCTGAAATTTTGCCTTCTTTTATCTGTGTGTTGTGAAGCACATTTCTGAACATAGTTCATACTGCATACATGACGCCAACGCATCAAATATATGAAAATATCAATGGATTTATTAATAATTTAATATCAAAAAATATCTGAGGAAAAAATAACGTTAAAAATATTATTTTGAGGCTAAAAACATAGAGCATGTTATACGAGATGTATTTATCGATCTACGATCTTTCTCACTCTATAATACTACTGGACAAAGATAGCGCTTAGTGCGTGATGCGACAATTCTAGGGCCCGACCTGCAGCTAAATTCAATCCATCCAGACTATGATCGAAATTCACCGTTAATTTATCAAGCTTAAAAAACTGGGCCATCATCCAATTTTTCGCTTATATGCAATTTGGCACTGCCTGAACTCGCCTCATCTCCCGAATTAATATTTCTACTTAAAAGGCACTTTCCGTCTGTGCATAAACTCGTTCAAGATGATCTACGGCCCGCGAAAAACATATCTTCAATACCACTAAATAATCAATTATTTTAAAGAAAATTAATTTTATCGATACAATATATAAATATGTAATAAATCATTGTATTTAAATATATTAAATTATCATAAATGATCAATAATATTCAAGAATGAAGATAATGTCTGTAGAGAGTTTCAAAATTTGATAATTTAGTGACTATAATATCCGATTCTTCAACATACTAAAGACTATAATCTCATATATTTGACTGATCAAATATGCTCCGTCTATCTTAATCGCTTCCACACAAATAAATAATCATAATAAAACAAGAAAAAATATCATATTATAACAAACCGACGATAAATCAAAAGATATAATAAGAAAGTGATATCACGAAAAATAAGAAAAAACTTAAATTTTATGAAATAACCATTTTATTAAACAACAAAAAGAGGCCACATGATGTTATAATACTTAATATCATTGATTAAACCAGGTTAATTCATAGTTTAACAAATCTGATTTAGCTATTAGTTAGGTTTAGGTTTTTACATCACAGTTTGACTACACAATACGTTAAAAAAGACGTAGATATATGATCAAGAGATAAACCCCAAAGCCTATTAAAGCTATTAAAAAGACTAGTCTACCCTTAAAAGTAAAGTAGAATTCTACAGGCGAGAATGACCATAAGATCTATAACACTTATTATAATGATACCAACATCCCCCTAAACTCAATGACGCCGGGCCGCAATAATGAGAGTCATGATAAAAACGAAACGCGAGATAGAGTGTGTGATTATGAAACAAGCTCACAGTTCGTGACAGAATAAGGAACGAAAATAAGAAGTGTCATTCAAACGATGGCCGAATTGATACTACAATCAATCTCAATACGCTGCATTCGTCATGAAAAATGTACTCGAAGAATTTTGATAAAGACTTTATTATCACAAATATAATGGAGTAGGTTGGATGAAGAAAAACACCCATATCCGCAAGGAAACCATCGTAACCAAACTATCTCACTGTGCAAGAAGCCACGCACGATATCGCCTCGCAAGATCTAGAGATAACGATTCTTGTTTCTTGCTCTTCCACCTAAATGAGAGAATCCCCAAAAAAAAATACAAAACCAAAGAGTCGATTTGCGATCCGCAGGGGATCACTAGCCCACCAAGATCGTATCAAACATGCAACTCCAAGGATGAGGTAGAAGAAAGTAAGAGACTCAAACCGGTGCACTCGAAGATACTCAAAATACGAAGAACAATGAAATAAAATCGAATCGTAGTAGGTGAAGTAACAAACCGATCAACTATATGAACAAAGATATGCAATGTCGACGAGCAATGGTAAGATAAACCAAACTACCAAACAAGACGATATAAACTGGATCCCAAAGAGAACCATCGGCAGAGTAACGAGCATTAATCTCAATAGGAGACAACAAACTGATTATCGCGATACGAGACCGCTTCAAATATATCGAGATGTACTTAGATTGAGAAAGAAGATAATCTTTCTTAGAAGATGCAACTTCAATACCCAAAAGTAACGGAGGAGCCCAAATCCTCATTGCAAAACAATGTAGTCAACTCATTCTCTTTAACATTAGAATACCATCAACATCATCACCGCACAATCATATCACTAACATATAAAGAAAAGGCACACGACTAAAGAGGGAGTACATCTAACAAATAATGCAGAATCATGATTGCCAGGACGAAACCAAGTGAGGTAATAACAAGAGAAAACTTTTCAAACCAAAGCTCGAGGAGCTTGTTTTGAGACCATAAAGGCTTTTCGAGCTTGCAAACTTCACTGTGCCGATGAAAACCCCGTGAGGAGGAACCATGTACTTCTTTCTCAAGATCTCCATTTAAAAGGCATTTTTAACATCCATTTGAGTATGCCAATGACGATCGTACAAATCGCAATAAGATGTTAACTCAGTCATTGCAATCGTATAAAAGTTCTCATAATCCATACCATATTGCCGTGAATATCCCTAGCAACCAATCGGCTTTATACCTTTCAATGCATCCATCATTTGAGTCTAATTTTATAGACCTAATCGAGAACCACAATGGCATCGCTTACCCTCGAGGTGAGGTACCAAATCCCCAAGCATGTGTCTCGACATAGAGCAAGGAGTTCTCACCATAGTACGTCGCTAAAGGGGATCAATGACTCCGCCTTTATGTGACAAAGGCTCGTGAGAGACGATGAACCTAAGCTAAAAAGAGACAAAAGAACTAGAGTAACAAGTAAAGTGAAAATAAAATCAGTTGTTGAAAGTGGACTTACTTGCATTTAGTAGGTAATGGGAGAAACAAGAGTCAGAAGTCTCGAAGATGGATTGAAACAGAAGGAGAGGAAGCTGGGGTGATGCCAGAGCTAAAGTACCAAGATCTCGATGAAATAGTAGTTGAACCTCTGGGTAAGAATTATGTGATCAAAAGAGTAGGACGAGATCAGGGAACATCAACAAAGGGGGAACAATAGCATCATGACTTCAAGAAAAGGATCAATACGAATAAGACTCAGACTTAGTCATAGCATGAAAGCACTTATGTGAATAGAAAATACGATATATGTTCAAGAAATACAACATGACGCGAAATATATAATTTTTTGACCGATTGATCAAAATGAATTATATCCTTTGACTTGCACCATAACCTAGAAAAACACAAATAGCAGATTTTGAAGACAACTTACTACGCTCAACGTGAGGTCGAAGAACAAAACATGTAGAACCAAAACACGGTTATAGCAAATGTAATCAGAGCATGTCTATATAATTTTTTCAAAAGGAGACAACCCTCGACCAGAGAGGTTGAATTTATTAATCAAATGAGCCAAGAAGAAGGACCGTTTCTCCCTAAAATTCACTAGGAACACCGCGACAATAAAAGTAGATCTAGCGCCTTCAACAATGTGTCTATGTTTCTTCAAAGAATTATTTTGTTCAGAGTATCGGTACAAGAAGTTTGATAATTGTCCCCATCTAAAGCAAGTAAATCAAGAAAGTAATGAGAAGCATACTCCACCCAAATCATAAAACACTTGATAACAGAGGAATGCTGTGTTTTAATGAGAATTCGAAAATCATTGAATATACTTAGAAAATCAGAACGTTTTTTCATAAGATAAACCCAGCAATAACGAGTGCAATCATCAATAAAGGAAACATAATAACGTGATCCTCCGTGTGTAATAGAGAAGGACCCCATACATCGAATGAACAAGATCAAATGAGCAAGAGAAATAAGTACTTTTATTAAAAGGCAAAGGTAGTAATTTGGCCAATTTGCAACCACAACAATCGAAATATTACAAGGTTTCACATTGCCTAAGTCTGTGAGAAGCCAGAAACCGTAAACGAGATGCAAGTAAACATGACCAAGGCGAATGCCACAAATAAAAGATGACGGCGAATCACCTGTCTTAAAGGAAGACAAATCAACACTAGAAACGTGTCGCAACATCCGACTTAAGCTCATCCAAACATATAGTCTCTTTCCTACTACCGGTCCCAATCGCCGATCGCGGGTCCTGCACATAACAAGCGGAAGAAGAAAAAAAGACTAAATATCCAGATTCACAAAGTTGACTAACAGAAACGAGATTTATAGTAAGTTTAGGAATATAGTAGACATCAGGAATGGACAAACATGGTGTAACAATAGACCCACAACCTGCTAAAGGCATAGGAGTGCCATCGCAGTCAATACTGACACAGATGAATAATGAGATAAAGAAACAAATGATGACAAATCAAGTGACATATGATGTGTGAAGCGCCGTAATCTAAGACCCATAAAATTGAGATGTACCGAGGAACAAGAGGATGACAAACCCATGTGAGAGGATACGCATATGGCATGCTACAGCCGCAAGGAACTTTGAAACCGCCAAGCATAGATGGATCTAATGATGGAGCAGCTACGGCGCGATTTAGGATTAAAGGTCCGGGAGGACCACCGCGTCGGCGCGTCGCAGGGCGGTGATGTATAAAGGTGTTCGTTGTTGAGGAAACCGCGCTGACCGCGGGTCAGGCTGTGATTTACCTGCTCAACAATATAGACACTCGTGATTTCCAATGACCCTTTTGCTTACGTAAACGATATATCTATCTCGAAAGCAAATATATGATCTTAAACTTATATTACCACAGGCTCCGTGGAGGGACTAAGAAAAACAAAGAGGGAGTGGTCAATATAGGAGATCTTTTTCAGATGAGACTTAAGTCGTGATCTCCTCGCCATCACCACTAACTACTCGAATCACCGTAAGGCGCCGGATTGCGATGCGTAATAGTCCCACGAAGTCCTCAAATCATCAATACGGCGAGCCATCAAAATCGAATCCAAACACGCTCTTCTTCGCAATATATGGAGTTAAAAGCCCTTAACCCGCAGACTGCGAGTGCTAATCGTCCCATGCAAATCATGCCATAAAGATCATAAAATTCTCGCACACTCATATTTTTCGTTAAAGCACCGAATATCAATTTCCAATCGATACTGCTTTGTGCAAAATTAGATTTGGGTGTACAACTTGCCAAATAATCCCAAACTTCCTAAGCAGCTTCAAATTCTCGCCTAATTGTATTCCTATTGTGTGTGCTTCACGTGACTATTAACCAAGTGATGATTCTGAATTATCGATTCCCAAACATCTACCATTTCTCATATAATTTTTCTCGCTTTCTCATCCCAGTTTAACGAAAGTTCCAAAACATAACCTAATTTCGCTTTTCAAAAATTTTTCACTGATAACTCCCAATATGTATAATTTTTCCTAACCATCTGCACTAATTGACTCGAAGAGAATCATTCACTCCTACTATCTCAACAAAATCAACAAGAAATAATAATAAGAGCCAAGAGTTAAATCAAACCAGGTTTCTCAAGATGAAGCAGTAAATCGATCGTATGAGCATCAACTCGTGAACCCGTAGAAGCCACCGATCTCGTAATCGTATCAATAAATGTGCAGAATCATAAAAAAATTTTTTTTTTTAGGGCTCCGTCAACCCCTACTTAACTCATAAAGTTTGGATGAGATATTAAATCATGGAGGCTCGATACTCATGATAAAACATAATATTTAATATGGACAAACCAAGAATCTTCATATGAACAAATGGATGAGCTTATGAAAAGAGTAGTTAGGTTTTACATTGGATGAAGCAATGCCACAATACGTTAAAAAAGACGATATATAGACTAAGAGATACAAAACCCTAGTTTTTCATGTGTTTATTAAAAGACTAGTCTACCCTTAAAAGTAAAGTAGAATTACAAAGAGAAATGACTATAGTACCCATAACACTTATTATAATATTTAACAATTATAAGCCCAAATTATCGAAAATTGCCCTTACTTATTTAAAAAAGACGAGTGGTTAGAAAAGAAATAAGAGAAAGTGAGAAAATGAGGCTCGGGTTTTTCTAACAAATGATCAATTTAGAATATTAAATATGAGATTAAAATCTAAATCATTCAATAAAGAATGTTGAGTTTGGATATAAATTATTTTAAAGATAGATGCAAAAGAATCCTAAGTGAGAGGTAAAATTAAATAAAAGCATGTTTTTCTAAAAATTTAAATTATTGATTTTAAATTTGAGTCCAATCAACATTTCATGCTCAAACAAACAAACAAACGTACTTTATAATGATTAGATTTGATTTACCAAACAATCTATGATTTGACACTAAATAACCAAAAAAGGAATTAAACATTTAGGAAACACTTGTGTTCTGATTTTATTTTGATGTTCAAAGATAACTAAAAAGTTATAATTTTGAGCAGGATTTTTTTGTTTTTGTATCTTTTTTCTTTCTAAATTTTCAAGTTATTTAGGGGCTATTTGGTTTATGTTTTTTTAAATTATTCTTGAGAACAGTTTTTTAAAATATAAAAAACGTTATTTTGGTGTTTTCAAAAACTTTTCTTATTCCTTAAATTTAGAGTTTTGTTATGTTTTTAGAACAAAAAAAAGTTGTAAACCAAATATGTTATCTATTTTTTTCTAATTTTCATTTCAAAAACAAAAAACAGCTTTTCAAAAGTCAGAACAAACATTTTTACTACCACATACCTCATTTTTGTGAAATCTTTTATTCAAAGCCTTTATTTCCTTGCATTCTTTTATTCCTTTATGTTCTTGTATAGAATTAAAATCTATAACATATATATAAATATATATATATATATATATATAGTATATATATATATATATATATATATATATATATATATATATATATATATATATATATATATATATATATATATATATATATATGTGTGTGTGTGTGTGTGTGTGAAATAAAAATTATTTTTAGATAACTCATAAAAATTAATATTTTATTAAGTTGGGTTCTTAATTCATAGTTTTTTTCATTTTCGTATGTGTGCATTGTGTGCCTGTTCTAAAAAACTTTTAAATTATGTCTGATTCCCAAAAAAAAAAAATGAAAGAAAATAAAATTTAGATTTTTAACATGATAAATTATTTTTATATATTTTTTCAAACTCGTTTTACTTATTTTCATTTATTGCATCAATATTAAATAATTTTAAATCATACAAATTTTTAACAAAGTTTAATAATATTTTTTTAAAATTTGAATAATGTAAGCAAAAATATAAGAAAAACATTTTTTAAGACTGCATTTGATTCCTGGAAACTATCAAAGAAAAAAAATTTAATAAGAACAGTTTCCTCCTGTCGAAAATCAAATATTATTAGAATTACTAGAAACATATATAATTTTTTAAATTATTTAATAATTTTATCAATAAGTTAAGATAAACAAAATAAATTCTTAATAGTAAATAAAAATATTCTATTGAATTCAAATTTAGTATTACTTTTTCTTCATTTTCTCCTTTCAACCATTATTTTCATTTAGTTTTAATAATATTTTATTAAAAAACTTGTCAATGTGGTGTTTAAATTTGAAAATTACTTCCAAATGGTTATGACTATAAAACTTTTTTTCCTTTTCTCCACAACTGAACATTTTAGTTATAATGTAGTAAATTGTCTTATTAAGACTTGAACCTGATAACCAAAACTACAGCTAGAAAACGGGCCGAGCCAGCCCATTAGAGTCGCTAACCAAAATGGATATACACTCATCTACTTTATTCGAATCCCTGCCATACTAAACTCACTCAGACGGGCCGGGTCAAACTATAATAAATTGATTTATCATTAAAATATTGCAAATAATAATAAATAACAATTTTATAAATTTTATATTTGTAACGAAAATTTCTAAATAATTATAGTTATGTTCTTAAAAGATTATAAAATATATTATTATAGTTATATTTATTTATTTTTTATTTTATTTTAAATTATTTTTCATATTAATATTATTTTAAGTTTGTCTAAAACTATTATTTTTCTATAAACAACTATTTTCTATTTTTTCATATTAGAAAAACTAATATTCTTAATAATTAAAAAATAATATACAATCATTAAAAAATGTAAAATAAAAAACTAGTCAAAATGGGGCAAGTGGACCCATCCAGCCCGAAGCTTTAATGGCCCATATATCTATTCGAGTCGGGTCAATAAGTCCTAATTTTATTTTGGTCTTTATTATCTCGACCTGACCCTCAAAAAATATGAGTCAAAACAGGTCAAGTAAATAATCCCACCTTCATTTATACCTTTTTGAAACTTTGAGTAAAAATATGGACGGTAAATCTACAAACCTTTTTGTTTTTATTTTGTGGTGGATGTCTTTTACGTAATTACCCTTTTTTCCTTAGTGGGCCCCACCTTGTTTCTGTCTTTAATTTTTATAAAATAATTTTTATTCTAAAAAATTAAGGGATGATTTTACGTCCATGGCAGAGGATGTAGAAGAAAAACATCCTTTTCAAAGGTTAGAATCGTAAATATGTTTCCTCCAATTGAAAACATATTTTCCATAATTTGTTTTGAAAAAGGGAATATTTTCCACTTTGTGGTTTTTAATTTTTATTGGGGCTTTGTGAGTACTAAAACACTGGAAACTAATCTAATTCTATCACTAAGGATATATAAAAGTAGAACTCAAGTTTTTGAAACTAATATTGAGAATAGTTTTTTGAAAACATAAAAAACATTATTTTTGTGTTTTTTAAAAACTATTATTGTTAGTTGAATTTAGTATTTTTTATGTTTTTAGAACAAAAACAATTAAAAATCAAACATGTTATCACATGAAAGACACGCATCTTTAAGTCATACCACACTCAAACTAATTCTCATATTGAATGGTGGGTTAACCCATAAAATCTTATTATAGACATAACATATGACCAATAAACGGCTTTTATTGTGACTATACAGATCACGAATGACCAGACATTTTACGGCGCTCCATACGAACTAAAATGACCATGCGAACTGCAAAAGCCTTTATCAGATAACATAACCATATTCCTGTAACTCGAGATCGAACTTGCCTTGTTGTTTAAAAGATACCCCAATTATCTCATTCCAGACATAACAACACTCAAACAAATATATATTATATATAAAATAAAGAGACATATACGATTCGCTACAAAATAATATGTCAGATGATATACCCTATGACTGATCTCGGCACTCTTCCCTATTTCCTCACGATTTACAAATTACAAATGCCGATAATGTAAATCCAATAATGAATGGACTCCAACTATGTATATAAGTATCATATTGATGGCAGCCTCAAAAGTTTGAAAAAGTTGATTTTGGAGTGTGTAGGTTCAACTACTTTTAAGTATATATTTTAATTTAAATGATAATAAATTGTTTAAAAAAAAAGTGACAATTTCTATGATTAGTAATTGTGCTGATACTAGACAAAAGTAGTCTAATAATTTAAGTCACTATTAATGGGGAAAACTCGATTTTAGACATTTGACTCTATTTTAATTTTTGGCTTGATTTTGATAAAAATATTCTCCTTGTTTTTTTATAAAAATAATCATTTTTTAAGAAACGGAATAAATTTATAAAATAAAGAAGGGTATTTGTGTTCAAAATAAGTTTTTTATAAAAAAACATAAAGATCGATTAGGATTTACAAATTTTGAGTTATTTGATGGTATTTTACAAATGTTTTTATTATCGTTTGTGTGAGCTTGAAGACATAGTAAGAACTCTCATGAACTCACTAATGTTTCTTTAATATTATATCATATAAAAAAATTTAATGTGATAAATTTATTAATTCAATGATTTTTTGTGATTTATATGTAATTTAAATCTTTGTAAGTCTTCCATATTGTAGGTAAAGTGTTTAACTATAAAATAAAATAAAACTTTTATTTTGAATCCATTTATTATTCTGCATAAATATTCTATAAGCTTAAAATTTTTTGATGACAAATTTTTGGGGAACATTTAAAAAATAATGAGGAAGAATTTAGGAACATTTAAAAGTGAGAAATTATTTTTATTTATTTTTGTTATTTTAAATCATTTATGCTCTGATCTCACTTACGGTCACCTCAACTAATCATATTGGACATAACCATCGAATATATAGATAAGATGATTGAGATTTCTCTTAACTTAATCAGTGGTCTTAAGTTCAAACCTTAGAAATATAATTATGTTATGTGGTAGAACTTTATCGTCATTGTGATCCCTTCTAGTCAGATAGTGATTAGCCATGTAAGTACCGCTTAAGATACCTCATACTTGACCAAAAATAAAACCTAATTCCATTTGATCCTAAAGCTAATCCGCTAGACAAAAACCTCCGGCTACGAGGAATTCAACTAACGACCATTAAATAAATCCCTAGCCCATAGACCAATTGATGAAAAATTATTGTGACAACTGTCATGCCCCGAAACTCGCCTTAGGGGCGTAGTTGTCAATTCACACATCAAGCCCGAAGGCTCGAAGTGTGAAACAACATAAACCTTCTTTTCTTGTAACTGGATTTTGTCCAATTATCAAACACCTATTCAGAGTAAATACGTAACTTTCTAAATTAATAAATTCTCTAAATTCAAAATTTTATGCATGACAAAAATTTTATTTCTAAATCTCCAAACCTAATCTGAATCTAAAGAATGAGTTGTTTAGAATATAATAATATTTAGAATATCTCAGATCAATTTAAACTAATATCAAAATTAAGATTATTATCGAATGACTTTTCGATTAAGCATGAAGCAAAACGTTACGTAAGCGTGAACATTGGTTGATATGGTCACGACACAAGAGGTATAATCAAATCTAATGATGATGGCATCTTTAAACTATGCATTAAAACCGTCGAGGAAATTAGGGGAACACAAGAAAGATGTCGACGAAGGCGAGGTGAGCTTAAAGCTGAATTAGAAATACTAATACAATTTCATGGATCAAAATATTTTCCATCATATACTTACATATCGAGGTCAATCGTGAAATGCGTTTGAATATGGTATTTTCTGCGGTACGTGAATATCGAATGGTGTCTAACATGTGAGACTTTTCAAATGGAGTGTCAAGTCATGGGACTTTTAAATTGGTGGTAGCAATTGTTAATTTTAAAGTGGAATGAGCACAAACGCTCATTGTGCAAGCAACACCAGCAGCTTTAAAAGTTGGGTTTAAATAATTTTTCAATTACCTTGTAAATGAATGTAAATGTCCCATTTATTAATTAGCGTGTGAATATAGGAAGTAAAAACTCTTCATTAATTAAAATGTAAAATATCATATACTATATTTCTTTAATAAACTAAATAAATCTTGAAATAATTAAAATTACAAATCATATTTGATCGATGGACAATCAAAAGGAATATAATAAAATCAAACTTCTTCATTCAAATTATATAAAAGATAAATAAATATATTTTTTTTCAAAAAAAACTATATATTCTCTTTATGCAAAAAACATATAATTTTTTTTTTTGCAAAAGCTATATTAATATCTCTTACATCAAGCAAACTCAAAAACTTAAATCACTCTGAAAATATCCAACTAAGTTTATTCACCTAAAATGAATCCTAAACAGAAACCATTAAAATACGAACCCTTTATTCTTATTTTTTCAATTATTACTATTATTATTGTTATTATTTTAATTATACATCATTATCTTTAATTTATTAACTACGACATCTTTCTTATGGAATATAATTAAATATTCTTTTGACTATGCAAAAAGTTAGATGAAATAAACTTTTATTTAATATTTTTTACATTAGTAAGTCTGGTCTCGTGTCGAACATATCGATGATCATAGCTTCTGTCTTTATCATTATTTTTTAACGTAAAAATCAAATTTCAAGGTTTTAACCCAAATATATTGAGAAACGAAGAATATGAAAGAATCGAGTCCCACTTTAATAACCTTTAGCTACTCCGATCGACGTCACCAGTTTTCTCACTAATTCTTATGAACAAGAAAACTATTTAAAAAAACAAAATAATTTTATTTTCTTTGATAATGTTCTTTTCTTAAATCAAAGTGTGAAATCTACAAAAAAACTCACGCAGGAAACCCTTCTTCGTCTAATTCAAGGGAGTTCTACTTAATTAGAAGCTCTTATGCAATACAGTATATCTTTGCAGTTTTATATGTGTTGAGATGTAATAAAATAGTATTATATTTTTGAATAAAATAATCTTTAAAAAAAATAAAATAAGCAAAGCAGATCAAATGTGAGATAAAATTAAATGTTGTCAATTAGAACAGAGAGTTATAAATTTAAAATCTTATATGATAAGAAATATGTTAAATTAGAAGTGTATGAGATAAAGTAAAATGTTAATGAAGAATGCAAAAAAGAATAAGGGGGTTTATTAAACATGGCCTTAACTCCAAAATGAGATAAGACCAAGCGATTGGTGTTAGAATTTTGGGAAAAGCTGAACTAGGTAGAGAAAATTGAAAGAGGAGAAAGGAGAAAGAAGAGGAGGAGGAGAAAGAGAAGAAAAAGAAAAAAAAAAAAGAAAGAACTGAGGTATGAAATTTTGTATGGCTTGTTAAATTTGTATGGATACTTGTTTGGAGATCTGGAATACCTCTTTTTGTGTAGAATCCTTGTTTTGAATAAATCTTTAAGGTATGGATATTTGATGGAATGGTTGTTTGGTTTGGTTGTATAGAGAAAATGTTGGGTTTTATGGGAAATATTGTCCGTTTTTTAAGCGTGTTTGTTTTTGGCCAATGGGTGAAATTCATGCTCATCCAAATTTAATGATTCAAAATTTTGGAGTAGCTGACAGACTTAGGAGAACAAATTTCGCAGAAATAAGTATCAAATTTGGACCCCAGTGAACAGAAAATTCTTCAAAGTGAGGCTTATTTTAAGGTCGATTTTGGTTTAGGTTCGATACGATTATAGGTTTTTGGAAAAGTTTTTGGTATTTAAGTAATAAATTACGAGTTTAATTTCAATCGAATTGAGTGATTAAAATTTTGGGCGAACTAAAGCTAAGATAGCAATCTCTACGAGATAAGTGTGTCGAGAATTTGGGCACTCGTGGGCCGAGAAAAATTTTAGTAAGGGAACAATTTAGATGCAATGCAAATGCCATGCGGTCGCTTATTGTAATAATTTCGGTTGTTTAAGTAGTAAGCTTGAGTTATCTTTTGGTTCAAATAGTGATTCAAATTTAATACCGTGGAGCATTTGGGGAGAACAACTTTCATGAAGAAATTATGGTAAAATTATGTCTTTATCATTCCCATAAAATTTTTAAATATAGGACACAATTCCATATTCTATTTCTGGAAACTGTCCAGGAGCAGCTTGAAATGTTTAGACTATATCTCCCAAATTAAAAGTCCAAATGACATGATTTTTGAACCATAAGACACTTAAGACATAGGGGTATATTGAGTTAGAAGATCACTTTCTCTAACAATCCCGTTTATAGGGTCGAAATTATAATTAATGGGCTGAGAATAACCTCAGAAGCGTGATGGTAGTTATGAAGCGAAATTGTATAAAGGTTATATAAATGTATTGTTATATGAAATAATGTCACGTCGTAGTAATATGATCGTACATGATAGCATGTGTTATGAGTTAAAGAAGAATACAGTATAATTTTATTATGAAAAGTCTGGAGTTAAATGTTTATAAGGGATTATTTGATAATGAATATCACCGTAGTATACGTGATATCATTAGTTATTCGTGTATATGAATTTTTTTTTTTAAATTACTTGAAGATTGTTAAAGAAAGCGTAATGACGATTGTCTGTAATGACCGAGTAATTGGATGGGTAGGCATACGCATAGGGATATAGTTGTTGCGATGTCTGAGTTTATCATGTCGAACTTCGATTTAGATTGATGACATAGATCCCATTTCGATCATTATAACGGCCCAGTTTGGGTCATATAAATAAAAATCATTGTCTCATATAGTGATAGTATATTCAGTGCATGCGAGTTATTTAAGTATCGGCTTAAGGTATATCTGAGACATGAAAGCATCAAAGTAAATAGCGAGAATATGCAAATGATTTGAATATGATAAATGACATTACTATGGCGTGATATGAGGCCCAGCATGTCTTCTTATGTGATGACAAGATACCGTGTGAGCAAAAGCGAAATGTATGAGCAGTATTGACAAATATGAAGTATGTATAAGCATATATAGAAGTTACGCTGTATGAAATATGCGTAAGCATGGATATAAGTATATGATGTGCTAAATGTATATCGTGTGAAATACAAAGTGTTATGATCCTTATTAGGGGTTGTCCCGCAGTATTATTTATTTATTTCAGTATAAGTTAGCGTAGGTGTTTCGTACGTGTGGAGTCTGAAAGAAGAAGGCCCAGAAGTCAGGACCCAGTGTATCGACTACAAGGTTGCTTTGCAATCTTAGATCTTACGCTAAAGACCCATTGTGACCTACATGATACATTTTGTTTATGTATTTGTGTTTGTAAACAATGTAAAGTTACTCAACACCCGATGTCAGACTAGGGTGTCTTTTTTTTTTTTAATTCTTGTTTACTATAATAAAAACAAGCAGATAGAAACGGATGAACCCAAGGAATAATAATATATTTTTTATTATTTTGCTTTTTATTTATACCTAGGGTTCCCCTGATTAACTACCAATATACACTTCATTAAAAAAATTACTTATTTACCCTCTTGAAAATTCAGGGTATTAGACTAACTATGTAATAACATAAAGATATTTTGTATTTTAAGTTCAGAAATAGTTCTAATTGCCGTGAATGAGTTTAATTGTTTGAAGGATAAGATGGTCAAAGATTTTGATATACAATTGCGGACATCATAAGTATGTTCAGAGATAATGCCAAAAATTTATGAAAAGTCCAAATTGGCAACATCGAATAATGTTATATTATGTTCCTCCAAATCCAGAAACACTAAGGCTCGGTTTGGAATCCGAAAGTATTAAAAAAATATATATAGAAAAAGTCCGAAGGAAGGAAAATAAAAATAGTTTAGCTTTTATCAAATTTAGTTGTTATATTTATTCACACTCATTTTATTTGTTTCTTATGTTATTATATAAGAACTAAGAAATTTTAAAATATGTAAACTTTTAAAAAAAAATTATTATATTTGATTTTCTTTTATAGTAAACCAAATATGAGAAAATCATTTTTCTTAAGCTTCGTTTGGAACCCGAAAAATACTAATGAAATAAAATAGTAAGAAAAAATGAAATGAAAGAATTTTGAGGAAAATAAAAAATATGTTTAAACTTAATAAATGAATTATATATGTTTTATTATTTCATTTATTTGTGTATTTATTATATAAATTATTAAGAAATTTAAAAATATATAAAATTTTGAAGAATTTTGATTATATTTTATTTTCTTTATATTTTTCACCGTCGAATCAAACAGGAGAAAATCTATTTTTTGATAGCGTTTTCCTTTTCCTAATACTTTAGAGTTGGAATTGAGCCCTATTGACATATTTTTAAGACTTTATAGTATTTTAGTTAAGACAGACCATAAAGAAAAATGTTGAAAGAATATTACAAACCATATATCTTTCTATCTATCATGTCATTGAAAATTGTCCATAAATAAATAAAAAAATTACTTTCTTGATAAATTTTAAAAGGATAACGAAGATAAAAGTGGATGATAAGAAAATAAAAAATACATTTAATAATGACAATTTGAAGAAAAAAAAACATCATTATTCTTATATTTTAATAAAATTTTAGTCAATATAGTTTCAAACATAAACTTCAATTAAATTGAATGAATAATTACTTTTCTCTATTTCTATTATTCCTCTATCCCAAACAAACTCAAAAGTAAAGATAGTAACTCTGATAGGTTTCTTGGGTTTCGTCATAGCTAGTCACAAATGGGACATGTTTGAACTAAACATGTCGGGGTTTTAAGAATTTGGATTTTTCCCCAAACCCATAAAGGATTCGGGTATTGTTATGTAAATAAATAGATTATGTTTAAAGTATTTTTTAATTATTTTATGTTATATTTTAATCTAAATCATAAAAATTAAAATATTTTTATAAAATGAAATTTATAATATTTTATTACAATATAATAAAGATAAAAAAACAAATAATAAAAATATAAAATAAAACTAAAAAACAAAATTAAAACCTTAAATAGAACAAGTATGAATATTGATATAAATAAACGGAACATGATTAGATGGACAGCGAATCACAGGCTAAATACGTGTCGTCACTCTTAAAAACCAAGCAAAAAAGTGCGCACTTGTGTTTGAGTTTGACCCAAGCCTTCATTGAAATATCAAGAAAATCCAATGTATAATATGAAAATTTTAAATAATAGAAAAAAAAAATCATATATATATCTCCTGCCTATATTGTGAAATCAAAATTATGATAAGGAGGCAATGAAAATAATCTAAAATCATAGGGCTGTCAATATTTTTGCAGTCACAAAAGTTTGCAGTCATTGTCATCTGAAAAATAAAAGGAATCTTTCAAGGTTTGATGGCCAACTTTTAATGAGAAGGAGAAAAATATATAAAATATATATAAAATTTTGTAATTATTCTCAAACAAAAAGAAAAAAAAAAAAGAGTCGTAAAATAATTTTGAAGAAAAAAAAGCTCAAAATAATGTCGCGTGGTTATTATTTATAGTTTTAAACTTTGAATGTTAAAGCATAAATAGTGGTATGGTTTAAGATTAAAGATGTAATGATGGTTGGTGGCTACGGGTTTCGGGTTAAAGTTAAAATCGTCAAATGCTTCATGTGATTTTGTCGCCTAATAATAATTTTTTGAAAAAGAATTTAAAGCGCCCAGTATTGTGAGTTTTGATGATGGGGAAAAAAGAAAGTAATTTTGACATTATTTTGGAACATGTGTTAATTTGGGATTTAATTTTTGAAAAAGACTATTTAAGGACATCACTCAAAAAAAAAATCATTGGTGGGGTATTTGGTACCCAATAGAGAAGATTTTACCATGCAGCTTGTTTCTTGTTTCTTCCTAATTGACCATATATAGTTTATATGTGCTATCTATTATTTATAGTATTAAATAATAGATGAAAACTTTACTCTCTAAATTCACCTTAAGCGGTCAATAAGACTGCTGATGTGTACGAAATTTGTGAAACAAAATATTAAAAGGTAGATAATAAGCTTGGCTTTATTTTAATTAAATATTTTTTTAAGAAAATTGGATTGAAAATGTGGCCCGAATAAAACATAATGGCGGTGAAATTGGGGCTTGAAAGTCGCATTGATCATTTGACTTTGTTCTTATTTTATATTTTTAATTGACTACGTAATATTTTTAATTGGCTTAAAAATATTAATTTTTCTGCTATGAAAATATAAAATAATTGTTTTGGAAGAAAAAAAAGTCATTAAATAATTGTTTTTTAACAAAATAAAGTAACATTAATGAAAATAATTTTAAATAATATATATACACCTATATTAATTTATTTCATATAATCTTTTAACATTAGAATAAACTATAAAGTATTTCAAAAACTTTATTTTTACAAAATATAAAATTTATAAAATTGTTATTTATCATTATTTAATTTTTAATGTTGACCATTTACCAGTTTGACCGTGACAGTATAAGACCAAATCCAGGTTAACAAAAATGGAGTAAAATTAATTTTACGACCATTTTAGCCCTCTTTTAATAAATTCGTCCATGTTCTAGTATCTGAGAAAGTATGATGTAATGTAAAATGAATAGAAAAACTTTCACAAGAGCCAAATATGATAACATAGCAAACTACCTTTTACTTTTGGTTTCATTTATAGAACTAGTGCTCACAATATATGGTTCTGAATACTTGAAAGTCATTTTGGCCTGGCGGCTGAGGAATTTCAAGCCAGTTTTCATTATACGTTGTAATCTGAAGTGAATAGATGTGAAAAAAAAAAGCAAAAACAAATTGGGAAAGCCAAATATATGATAACAGAACCAAAATTACCTTTTTTCCTTTTGTTTTTCATTTCATGAACTGGGTACATTCCCCAAATATTATGGTTGTAGAATGAATTAACTCCGACATACTTATTATAGTGCTCTACCAGTAAAGAAGCAATGCCATAGCTATTTTTCATCAAACAACCAGAGGAGAGGAGAGGAAGCTTAAGATTCTATAGTCATTGATAATGAATAACAGGAATAACTCCAAGAACTCACTTTGGTTTTTCATA
Organism: Tetrastigma voinierianum; assembly: GCA_016808115.1. Classification (NCBI taxonomy): domain Eukaryota; kingdom Viridiplantae; phylum Streptophyta; class Magnoliopsida; order Vitales; family Vitaceae; genus Tetrastigma; species Tetrastigma voinierianum. The sequence continues at coordinate 97,487 of JAEQBH010004537.1, read as the reverse complement.
TGTAGCAGCTTAGAAAGCAGCTCAGTTTAAACTCATCCGAAATTAAAGCCCGAAGAAGTTTGATGAGGTTGCCTGGGTTTCTGGAATGTGCAGGGACCACACATGAGGTATATGATGCCCAGAGGCCTCCGTGTGAAGGCATAAATCTTCCGGAGCTGAAGGCAGCCTCGCGTATAGGGATCCATATCTGCATAAAGCTCAGCCATGCTTTACAAGAGTACTTCTTATATCCCCAGACGTTGAGAATGTAAATATCATATAGCTTCACTATGAAAATAAAAATGTGGATACAATACAAATCCATGTGCGAGACAACAGAGATTAATTACCACCGAAGAATATATCAAAGAAAAATCACCCAAGCCTGAGTTAAAGAGCTGGAGTATAGTTTGTGTTTGTTAAAAGGCATGATATTCGTATTAAATCTAAAGTATAACTTAAGCTTTTAGGAGAGTTGATCGTTTAAATGATATGAAACGATGCGGTAAGAAATCACAGGTTCGAAGCTCTCTTTGCAATTTAGTCCTCATTCCTTGATTTGAAGTCCATGGAGGGAGGCTACGTTTGGTTTGTTTAACTCTTGTATGGGTATGGGGCCGTATGTGAAGGAGGGTGTTGAAAGCCGTGATATTCGTGATAAGCACACAAATCTATAAAGCAGGCACAGGAGAATTGATGTTCACGCTACAAAAATGCAAAAACAGAAGCTTGTACCTAGACCTTCATCGTCTTAGATATCTTGAAGCTGTTTTCAATCAACCATCACTTTCTTAACTACCCTACATCTTGCTCATTAATTCTACAATCTGCTAGTTCTCCGGTCTAACAAAATATGAATCATGAACAAGATGATCCAAAGGTGTCCTCGATGGAAATGGTAAGAACAATGGGCTACTCCTTATGTTTGAAAACCTTTGTCTTAAAACAAATTGTTTGAAAGTGAGTAACCATGAAAATATTTCATGAACCATGACAATCGATCATACACAAAGGAAGCGAGAAGTTTCCGCTACCCTCAATACTATAATGAAGAAATGATAGTAGTGGATTAAGCGTAGTACTTTAAAGCTCAGTTTGTAGGATTTGAGTTTAATATGAATATCATGCTTCTTGAGCTTTTAGAAGAATTGGTCATTTAACATGGTATGAGAGCCACGGAAGGTTCGAGGTAGGCATTCGCGGTGTTTTCTTTTCTGACAACCCATCTAATGGTTGAGTCCCTTTACGGCTACCCCACCTTCATCATAGAAAGCTTTGAAATCTTCTGCCAGGTAGAACACCTTGCCCTTTGTCGGAAGAATTTTCCGATGAACTTTAGGCGACCACCTCGACTCAGGCGCAACCCCACCATCGGGTGTGCTGGGTCCACACGATCTACCTTGGAAGGAACTTGACAAGCAATCCACGCGCCTTTACTTTCTCCGGCGTAGCTACCTTAGGCGCGTGGCGGCTCTCAGACCACCGGTTCACCACCGGTGTTGCCGGTCGTAATAGAGACCATTCAACTACCCCACTTTTGACATTCGAGCCACATAATAGTGTTTTCAAACCTTTTGTCTATGACCTTAACATGGGGTTTTGTGTCTTCCTTAATTCTTGAGGTCGAGGTGTTTTGTGGATTATAGACGTGAGAACAACCCAGAAATTGGAGGAAAGAATTCCTTGTGTATTTTTTCATTGAATTAGTGTGTATATATCTGAAGGATAGTATATTTCCTAATCTGTTCATAGACTCTACGTGTTATATTTCTGTCACATTCTGACTTCATATTAGGATTCTTAACTAGATTTACAACTACATATGTTAACCACTCCCCTCCAGGTGGGTAGATGTCGATATTACGACTTGCATTTTACATAACTAACCAGTCCCATAGAGCACTTTGTGAAGAATATCCTTTGGCTTGTTCTCGTCTTCACATATCACAGCCAGAAATCAAGCGAGGTTGTATTTTCTATGAAAGCGAAGTGGCGATCGAATACCGATATCTTTGGTTCGTTCAATGAATATAGGATTGACGAGAGATGAAGGAAATGACGATTATCACAAGTTTGCTGGGACCACGGTGATAATGTCGAATTGCATCGAGAGTTGATGAAGCCACGTGATTTCGCACGCGAGGCGTAATTTATTGCTACATGTTCGACTCACCTTGAGCGAGAAACAGCGCCTTCTTACTCTTTCCATGAAATTTAGATTCCTACCAACAAAAACACGGTGGATAACCAGATCTCTATCTTCTAACTGACCACTACCTAATTAGCATCGTGAAGCATTGACCACTATTGTGCGGCTGATTACTATATAGAATACCTTGTCGAGAATCTCTCAAGTAACCATGAATATATTCTGTTTATGATTGTCAGCGATGGGGGAAGGTATGTATTGAAACTGACTCTTGTGAGTGTCTGATATCGGAATGATTCGTAGGTGGATTCGACTTCAAGCTAAGTCGCCACATATCTCTTGGGATGCTCAAGCAACTCGCCATCTCTAATGTAGGTGTAAGCCGGAGCCATAAGGGAACTACATGGCTTTGCTCCCGATTTTCAGTCTTCGACGATAAATCGAAGCACATATTTCCTTTTAAATAAGAAGATTCGTATTTACTGCTAACACGAAATATCTAAACATCTTCGGAGTGTCGTATGAAGCGATCGTGAAGAAAGGACAAGGGATGGATTATCAGTGTTGCAGATGGTGCAATCTATCGTCCAGCCACAATGCGCACTTCGACGAATGATACGAGCTGGGTTGGTGGACAATGATAAGATTTGCTCTTATGGCAATTTCTATTGCGTTTGAATTTACGAACAACACGGGGACTACGCTTTAAGCCATATAGACTTAGAAGGCGGCCAGGCCTTCGTCTCCGCTGTGGGAACCTGGAAGCACGGAGGGTTGCTCATTATATCTATCTCCCCAAGATCGCCATGAAGAAGGCGTTCTTAATATCAAGCGATAAAGATCTGATTGTGGTGGCGACCGAGAAGGCAAGCTGAGACATATGTCGTCTTACTTGACCAGGGGAAAGGTGCATCAGAAATGTGGTGTGTGGGTTTAGCGTGCCGGGTGGCCCTGAGGAAAGTGCTTTGATCAGACATTTGAACCATCAGGATTAACTTTGACTGAGACCCCCAGTGACATCATTATTTCTTCGGTAGGTAAAATGTCTGAGATTAAAATGCTATTCATTAGGAAACATCATCTCGCTATCATGTATTCATGACTGAGGTGAAACAGGCTTCTGAAAAGTGTCGAACAGCGAAATAGAGTCAGTAATAAAAAGCGGAAATTTGAGAGAGCGACTAGTTATAGTTGCAAAATGAAGTGGATGAACTTGTGGCGTGCGCTCTGAAGGCGATAAGAATCATTGCTCGAAGCTGGTCACGATGTCCGACGTGGAGTGAAGGTAGGGGCTAGTGGGTTTTGGTGATGTAGACTGAGTAATAGGAAACTCTTGGAAGCAAGAATAAGAGAAATTTAGTTTTAAGAGCGAGAACGGGAGGAATACGGGGAGCGATAATATGCCTTTAGCGGGTCATGCACTCCCACGCTACCCGGTAATGTGAATTAGGGGTGAAGAGTAAGGGGCGTTCTTAAAAAACTTGATATTTAACGCAGAAACGAGAATCTTTCACTGAAGGTAGAGGCGATAACAGATACCACTACGGGCAAGGGAATAATTAAGAAATCCCAGTACCAAAAAGTTTATGATGAGTTTGAATCTGCCGAGGCTGAGCATGCGGAAACAAAGCATTAGCTTGTCCGAAATATCGAATTTGATGAGAGATAAAGTTTATTGAGGAAAGGGTGTGATACGGTGTGTCCCCGATTACAAAGGCCAGATGAAACATCAGTTAATCGAAAAAAAAACAAGCTATGGAAAGCGACATCGACCCGAAATGCTTGTGCATGCATCTGAAATGTGAACTCTGAGTTTCAAAGGGTGTACATTAACCTGCCCAGCGGCTATTATGAAGCGGGAGTGTCAACGAAAAGAAGTCGATGAAGGGATGCCATGTTGAAGCATGAAGTGAGAATTGTTGAAACATATTCTTTTGCATTATCCTTCTCAAATTTGAACATAAACATGAAATTGAGTATGAATCTCAACACAAAAGGCACTAAAATGAGAAAACAACTCAGAGCGGTTTTTCATTAAATATAACCAAGTGGTTCGTGAATAATCATAAAAAAAAGTGACAAAGTATTGAAACCCGTCGGGACACAACCGCAAGTACATACCCCACACATCCACTGAATTAACTCAAAAGCGAAAGATTCATCGCTTATCGACTCTGGTGACTATAACTAAGGCGGTATGATGTTTGCAAATTGACAAGGCTCACAATCTAAGGATAGCAAACTCGAAAACTGAGGACACAATTTCTTTAATAATGGCAAATGAAGATGACCTGAACCGATTAACAATGTGTCTCAAATGGTGTAGTGACTCCGTAACGCCACAGGGTTCTGGGACTAGGATCAAGGGATGAGTAAACCCCGCACTCACGGCCTCTACCAATAACTGCCGCCATAAGATCCCGGGAAGAGACAAAACCAGAAAGAATGAGATATAACACTTAAGTGCTTGAGTTAACTTGCTAATGCATCAAATTAAAAGAGAAATTTGGTAAACTCAAGACTCGATGTCAAAGGAATAGATGCTGGAGGGCACAATCGCGTTCACCTGCAAGAACACACATGAATGTGATCCATCTCGCCGCAGTGACAAAGTGGGTGCGTGAAGGTCAGTGGATCACGTGTGAGAAAGACTTAGTTATCTCATGTGATATGTGGCTCCAAAATCAATGACCCATTCGAAAGATGAAGAAGATACAAGACATTTATTCGGGTTACCTGACTCAGCAATAGCAATAATCGGAGTAGATGGAGATCTCAATGAGTCCTGATACAATTGAACCCACTAATTCCGGGCCGGTAACCGAATTAACTCGATCGAACGCCCCGCAGTAGAAGCTTATATGAGCAGATCGAAATTTCGATTTCGATTATTGCTTACAATTGCGTATCACATGGCCGCTTGTGGCGCAATAACAAACAACACTTCCGTAACTGTGCCCTTTTAGCGCTATTGCTCGACCACTGCTTCTATTTCCCGCCGCTTCTTATTCAATGGTCTGTCCAATAAGAGCATTGCTTGTTTGGGCAGATACAAGGGTAGGTGAAGAAGAGGATGATACCCCAGTGCGAAGAATCCTACTAAAGGTCTCTTGGAGAGATGATAGCCTCGAACCGGATAAAATTCCAGCTCTTAGCCGAATCACACCTCGGGCGAAGAGCCAACAAATCCCATAACTCGCCATCCGTTCGTTGACTTTGTCGAACTTTTACATCCGACTAAAGGGCATGCTATTATTAAGCTCTTCATGTATCTTTTTGTAGGCCATAAAAAATTCTATGAGTGACTGATCCTATTTCTGTGATCGATAGAAAGCTTTACACACACCAAATATACAAGAAACATTCCCCTTTCCAGAAAACACAAACTCTAAACAATCCATTAGCTCTTTAACAAATTCACAGTGATTAACGAGGCCCAATACCTTGTTGTTGGTAGAATTACGGATTTGGATGAACAGACGAGCATCCTCCTCCATCCATTGCTCTTTCGAATCATCGGTTGGCGGCTCGTTAGTGAGGTGACCGCCCATACGTACACTCCTGACGTATATTCGAATTGTTTTGCTCCATTCCAAATAGTTGGGACTCGGGCCGTCATTCCTCCGCGATTTCGGGACATCATCGGGACCACTTCGAGCTTCGGTGTCGGTTTCTTCTCCTCTTAATCACTCATTATGATACCACAGGAAGAAGATCAAGAGCACTCCAAAAACTCAGATTTTGGAAAAATCAAGTAGAAACCCTAGAAAAAGAGGGTTATCGGACACAAAAAGCACTAAAACTACAAGATCCAGGAACGAAACAGGGAAACCAAATGTACTGCAGGGGCCCGGCTTGGCGACCTGACCACCTGGAGGAGGAGCTCGAAATCGAACAAGACTTACGCGCCCACACGCGCCGGGCGCTGCGGTAGAACCTGCTCCAAAATTCGCGGCACGCGAGCTTCACACGCTCGAAATCCAACCACTAGATTTTGCGTACCGGGCTCGGTTTGGCCGCCGATGAACCCTCCTAAGGCCGGGCGCGACTCCACGCTCCCTCTAGGTGGGTGTTTCAAAAGTCACCCCCTCCATAGCCTTAGATTGCCGAAAATTCCTTCAAAAATTTATCAAACTCGAACCCTATGCTCTGATACCACGTAAAAAACAACTAAGAGAGAGAATCGGAGAGCACTCAGATATTTTTTCATTGAATTAACATTTGTATATATACGTATGTGGATAGTCTATATTCTAACTGCTACAATCCTACATGTTAGTATTTCCTAATCATACAACTCTATACTGCTAGATTCTTAACTAGTTACAACTCTATATGTTAACAAGAGCCAAGTTCTATTCTAAATGACCGCTGTGGGAAAGGTGGTCGTTTTCCTTGCAATATCCTATTTTTTTGGTATTTTTTGGATTTTCAGAGGCTTGTTCGAGTTAGATCTGCTTCTATGACTAATATGACGACTTTCCATGAGGTCACACATCCTAGTACTACTCTCGCCCAAGCTCGCTTAACTGCAGAGTTTTGATGGGATCCGGTGCATTAGTGTTGGTATGGGCCACTCTGAATATCATGGCTTCACACCCTCCCTCGCGTGCTTGTGGGCCCACCCCCACGCATGTGGACGCTGCGTCAGGGCCCACCCCCACGCATGTGGACAATCAAAGTGGATCAAATATCTCGTGATTCTGGGCGAAAGTTGGTCATTTAACACTTCTAAACACCCTTTCTCACGTGCATGAGGCCCCATAGTCACGCACGTGAAGAGTCAAACAAACCACAAAGTCCACTATCGATATTCAAATCACAAATGGAGATCAAATATTCAAATTGCAGAGAGGTGGCTCGAACCCAGCTCTAATACCATGTTAAATGACCAACCCGCCTAAAAGCTCAAACTTGTAGGATTTGGCTTTAATATAAATATCATGCTTCTTAACAACCATGAAATTAGTATAAGGAAACTAAGCAGCATTAGGTACTGTTAAGTAACTATGACAATACTTCATAGAATACAATATTCAACAATGACAAAGACTAGAAGGTAGTGAGATAATACCCAGCATTGCTGCCTTCTGCTTGGAGTTCTAGGGCAAAAGGTGCCCTAATGCAACCACTCTTTGTACTGATGGATGTGATGAGATCTGGCACACTAGTTCTGCATCCCATAACTGCATATACAAGTAACAGTTCACTTTAATATTTTAGAAGAATGAATTTTCCACTATAAACAGAAACTTCAGAAACCGTAATTTTGTCCTCCCCCTAGAATGCTTGTTAAAATCTTAAATTTGAATTATTATGTACAGTTAATCCTAAGAGATGAATCAAATGTTAACTAGATGATTCATTTCCTGGGATGGAATTCTTCTGTTTTACTCTTGGTCGTATGCTTAGGACTGAATCATATATTAAAATTTCATTTTAAAGGAAGAATAGATCTTTACAGATTGTTAAACAACCAACTCTCCTAAAAGTTCAACCTTACAGGATTTGAGTTTAATATAAATATCATGCCTTTAACACCCTCTCTCACGTGCAGCCCCATATCCGCATGTGGAGAGTCAAGCAAATCAAATAGAGTCCTCCATGGACTTTCAAATCAACAAATGAAAAATAAATTGCAAAACGGTAGCTCAAACCTAAGACCTCCCGTCAAACCAAAGCATAGTACCATGTTAAACAACCAACTCTCCTAAAAAGCTCAACTTTGTAGGATTTGAATTTAATATGAATATCATACATTTAACACCCCTCCTCACGTGAGAGTCAAACAAACCAAATAGAGTCCTCCATAGACTTCTTTAAAACAAATAGGAATAGTCTGTGTGTCGTGGCTCGAAACCAAGGCCTCCTACCAAACCAGACTCTGATACCATGTTAAACAACCAACTCTCCTAAAAGCGTAAGCTTGTAGGATTTGGGTTGTTTAACACATAAAAGCTTTCTTCTTCCTTTTTCTTTCAACGGTAGGGAAGTTATGCACACCAATTATATAATTTGCCGCACCAATTTGAATTTTGAAGCTGGTATCAATAGAGGATAAACATTGGATATTTGCTTGGTTATCATAAACCAATGCATATAAGAAAAATGAAGTGGCATTAGCACAAAAAAAGGATATAGCAGACAAGTTGGATATGTGGTTTGAGTTAAGACAAGCTTAACCAATGTGGTAAGCCACATCCAAGGGAACAATGTCATAAAAAAAAAAGATTAAAGAATAATTGCAAGGATTCGGTCAATTTGACCCTTACAGACTTGAACCTAACTAAAATAACGAGGGTTTGGTTAATTTGACCCCCTCTTTTTTTCGCCAAAGTAAATTGACCTACGGTAAGGGGTCAGAGATTTTTCTCCCATTCATATATCATAGATCAGCAAGGATATTTTTATTCCCCTTTTTTCCTCCTTTACGCATTTTATGTACCCATAAATGTAATTGTGAAATTAGAGGTAAATCTATATCAAAGTTTGCTGGAAACATAAAAGTATTATCTCATTGAATATCTTTTTTAGGTTGGATTCTGTGCAACCTTCTTTATTTTCAACCAGACAAGATCGACCTCCAGGATGAATAAAGCATACCCCTTAAATGTCTGACATTCAAACAACTGAATTCACATTCTCTAGATTTTGTCAACATGACAGAATATCATGCCTGAAATATCTGCTAGTAGTATATAGCAATTGCCATATACCGGGCAAAAATTAACACAACCTGCAAACACGACACGAACTCGACATTGTTTTTGCGGGTTTGGGTTGAAAATAATCGTGTTTGAGTCAAATTTGTATTGACCTGCATAACCCGTTTAATAAACGGGTTATATTTGTGTCAATCCACGTAACACGAATTTGACCCTTATTAACCCATTTAATTATTATGTTTATTAATATTTAATCTTACTTAACCTATTACATATATTATGTGTTAAATATTGATGAATTAATTCAAATTTATATTATTTTAAATTACCAAATTAATAAACGGGTTACACGTGTTATATCGTGTTACACGATTACTAATCGGGTCATGTTTGAATTTGTTATTTTTGACATGTTTATTATTCGTGTCGTATTCGGATTGGTGAATACTATAGATAACCTGTTATTAACACGACCCACGAACACGAATTGCCACCCACCAGCAAAGCACATCCAGAAAATGAAGGAAATAAAAGCAAAGCAACGAACTTTCACATACCTCTCTAAGTAGCCTTCCTTCGGAAACAAGATTAGAATTTCTTTGAGGATCCTTAAACCATTTTATGGATTTAGTAGCGGCAGTACACCCCATAGCATGTGCAGTGTAGGAGTGCCCATGCAGAAGTGCCTTGAGCTGTAGTCAGACCAAAAGTAGATCAGAAACTGTAGTTCCAAGTCAATGTTTATGAACTCCAAAATAGGAATAGTCAAACACCTCACCTTGATAGAAATTGAGAGAAACTTCTAAGAGTGGAGATAAAAGAAGGGGGAAAAGAAGCTAAGCGATTTGTATAGAGAAAATTTCAGATTAAAAAAAATTAATTCAATAACAAAAACATTTCAAGCTTATTGGCTATATTAGGGAAGAAAAAAAATATACTCAGTGTTGACATTTCAGACGTTAAAAGAAATTGATTGTTTTCATCTTAAAAAGAAAAAATTAAATACATCAAAACATTTTGAGAGAACCAGATTTGCCATAGGAGTTCTAAAAAGAATGTGAACAATATCTAACAAAGAAAAATGATTAAGCTTGAAAACTAAAACTTCCAAACCATCAAACTGGCTCTGTAGCTGATGAAAATTACATTCCCATATGTAAATTTATGCCACTCATGTTAGCATTAAAGGAAATATGGAACAAAAATGGAAGCCAAAAAGCTTCCTCGCCAGGCACAGAGAAGTGCTTGAATTTAGATAAAATTTTCCTTTAATTGCATTCTGAACTTGACAAACTAAAAGCACACTTCAATTGGCCAATTACTACAATCCAACTTTTAATCATGCCGCAATCTACTTGAAAACTTGACTGCACATAACTAAATCAAACTGTTCAGCATCATGATTCAACATTATCTACAATAGAAAGCCAGTTTTAAATAAGAGAAAAACTAAAAATTCAAGCACACATTCATGGTTGTCTCTGCTGAAAATGGAAAATTTTGAGACTTGATGCATGAATTGATATTTTTAAATGTCCAAGCATAAATTATTGAACCACTCTATAAATCTACCGTTTCATGTTTGAGTTTAGCATGAGGTGCAATTAACAAAATTATCAGCAAATGTGGCAGCCAAGGGATTAAAATTACACCAGTCACCAAGTCAATTTCCTTGGTCTCGACTCTTTGCAACCAACTACATTAGATTACCTTTGAGTCTCCAGTAAATACATTAAAAATAGCATCTGTTGCCAATGTGGCAGCCAGTGGTATAATCCCACCAGTCATCAGCTTCAGCAAAGCAGGCTATATCTGGTTGACTAAGTATAGTAACTCTGATGCAGACTAGAGAGAAAAATGGTATTCCAATCAAATAACTGAGACAAGAATGAAAGAAAAGCAATTTATGAATATGATTAGCAAACCAACCTCTCGCACCTAGACGCCTGTAACCCTCAGAAACCTCATCAAAGATAACAGGAATTTTTCGGCTTCGACACTCATTCACAAGTACTCTTTGAAAAAGTGGATCAATCATAAGCATTCCACCAGAACCTAGTACAACTGAAAAACAGAAACATTGTTGAAGTAGATACTTGGAAACAGGCCCATCCAGGACCACCATTGGGTGCATAACACAATTCAACTAAGTCCATTCGAATGGAATTTTCACAATCCCAGACTTAACTAATACCAAAATTCATTAGAAACTTGGAAAGTGATCAAAAGAAAAGATGATGTGGAACACTTGAATTTAACCTAAAATAATAATATGATAATAATAATATATTGATGATACTATTAATAACAAATTAGAAGCCATGGACAATGACCAAAAATTTGAAATAATTTTCAAAAGGAGCTCTTAAAATATCAAGTAGGAGCAAAGAAATCATTGTAATGGCTTAGCGTGGAAAAAGAAGGAAAAAAAGCAAGATTCTGAATTAATCAGCGTGAATTAAATCAACATATTTGGGAAGTTCACATAGAAGTACTCAAAAGATTCATAACTTGAATTGTGTTAGAAGTTAGTTCACCAATGCTTTCTAAGAAGTTGTCTCACTTTTTTCCAAAAATGTTCATGATAGGTCCAGGCTAGCAAATCCTATGTTGAATTTAATCTCATATCATTTACGATGAAGGAAAGTCCTTCAAAGTCTATTGAAGGAAGAAAAGGGAAATATACTTTAAATTATAATTATTAATTAGAGTCAGATAATGATTATTTGATAGAAAAGGAAATTCAATTCAAATTAGGATTATCAATTAGCGTCAAATTATGGTTATTAGTTAGAATCAAATTAGGACTAGAGTCATTTAGGTTGTTATTAGAATTATAGTGCATTTTGGATTTCTTAGAGAATCCTACAAATAAGGTATTAATTGATTTAAGTAAAACAAATTTTGTTTGAGTAAAAATATTTCATCTATTTGCAATCTTGCAATCCTCAATGGTGAGACTCCACTGACCTTCTAGGTGAGACTCCTAGAAGGCCTTAGTAAGATTCTAAGGTTTCTATCTATCCTTGTCAAGTGCATCCTTCCCATTTTTTGTAATTAAATTTCTCAATCATGTCTTTTTTATCTATATTTTCAATTTTATCCCTTGTTTCTCTCCCTAAACCCTAATTTATAAAAACCCTAGCCCATCCACCTTGAGTGCAAGCAACCTTCCTAGGGTTGGCCTACATCAATCTACTTTCACCATATTTGATTATTCTTTTATTGTCTTCACACAAAGGTTTGCAATTTTTCATGGCTAAGAGAAATCCCACAGCCAGAAAATTTTTAGTAAGAACCTTAGTGGTAGAACTGATATACCAATTATGGCATGAACATGATTTCTTTAAAACATATTATTGATGTTTAGAAGTAGGATGAGGAGGTGCATCAACCTGTAATGGTATTCACCAAAAAAGGGATGGATAAAAAGCATAAAGATGGTTCTCCTTCTGGGTTCTTCCGGAGTTCCAGAGGCCTAAGACAAGGGGATCCTCTATCGCCCTATTTGTTTGTTATCGGAATGGAAGCCCTGAGTTGTCTACTAAAGAGAGCGGTGGAAGACAATTTTATTTCTGGGTGCAGGTTTGGGGGTAGAGATGGAGGGGAGATTGTCATCTCTCATCTTTTATACGCTGATGATACTATCATTTTCTGTGAAGCCAATTCGGAACAACCGATATCGAGATGGACCTTAATGTGGTTTCAAGCCTTCTGTGTTTGAAAATTAACCCCGAACAAGAGCGAGATTATCCCTTTCAGGGTGTGGTGGACAACGTGGAGGTGTCGCGGCCGAGCTTGGCTAGGTTGGTTCCCTCCCCACTAAGTACTTGGGTCTCCCTCGAGCTCCTCACAGGCTTCGGAGCATGGGATTCTATCAAGAAAGATTTAGAAATAGGATTGTCCTCCCGAAAGACAATATATCTCAAAGGGTGGGAGACTTAATTCCCTCCGGGTTACATCAAGCCTAGCCTCCCCATTTACTTCCTCTCCGTTTAGAATGCCAAAGATTGTTTGGTCTAGGCTGGAGAAGATTCAGAGAGACTTTCTATGGGGTGGTGACAATCTAGAGCGTAAACCTCACCTGGTCAACTGGAATACTGTTTGCCAAGAGAAAAGTAGAGGAGGGTTAGGGGTGAGAGGTCTTTCCATGATGAATCAAGCATTGCTTTGTAAGTGGTGTCAAGGGTTTGTTGTAGAGAGGGACTTTCTTTTGAGACTATGGATCGCGATCAAATTCAAGTGCTGAGGAAGTCGGGGGTTGGAACACTGTGGGATATCGTGAGGATATGGTACTGGCTTTTGGAAAGACATCAGAAAAGAATGGCACATCTTCTCCCAAAACACCATTTCCTCCTTAGGAAATGGTAGGAGGCTGGGCTTTTAGAAGGACCCTTGGTGCAATGAAACTGTGCTGTGCAATGCCTTCCCCACTTTGTTCAACTTGGCAGCTCACAAAGATGCTAGGGTGGCAGATGTTTGGGATTCCTCAAGGGAGGATGGGGCTGGTCCCCGCCTTCTACCTTTAACGACAGAGGAAGAGGTGGAAAGGTTCCTTCACTTCCTGCACAACAAAAAAATTAGGCCCTTTCAAGAGGATCGGTTGTTATTAAAGGAGACTATGACTAATGGTTTTTCAGTTAGTCTTATGTATCATAAGCTGAGGTATTCTCTTCCTACAGACTTCCCTTGGCGATCCATCTAGAACCCAATCGTTCCCCCCAAATTGGGTTTTTTTGCTTGGGAAGCTTCCCTTGTGCGCTGGCTACTGACCAAATAAAGAGGAGGGGGATCCCCCTAGTAAACAGGTGTTTTTTATGTGAAGAGAATGAGGAAACAATAGGCCACTTGCTTATCCATTGTCTTCGAGCCAAGATGTTAGCGGATCTACTTTCGCCACATCGATTTTAACTAGGTGTTCCCTCCGCATAGCTCACAACTTCTCCTTGCTCGCAAAGTTAGTGTCTAAAAAACGGAAGAGAGTTTGGTTGGCGGCTCCTTCAGATATTTTGAATGCTGTGGATGGAAAGGAATCAGGTGGTTTCGAGAACGAGGCCCTCCGTCACATAATGAAATTCATTTTTTGTTTTCCTGTGGTCGTGGGCTAAGTTGTATAGTGTTGATAACTTAAATTCATTGGTGGGGTTTTTGACTTGGATGGGGTATAGGTGAGAGGGAGTTGGTTTTTCTTTGTACCCTTCTTGTGTACTCTTTGGGCACCTTGTGCTCTTTTTTCATCTATATACTGCTTATTACCGATCAAAAAAAAAAAAAAGCATAAAGAATTCAGCTGTCAGCAAAGAAAATATAACATTTTTATGACATCAAAAAACTAAAATGGAACTTGACAAGACAAAGCAGTAAATAATCAAAGACATAAAAACATTTAATTTCTTGCCTGGTTCTATAATTAATGCTCCAATATGGCCAAACCCAGTTAATCCTGAATGTGCTGATAGTTGCTGTGATATAAAGGATGAATAACTTCCAGCAAGACTTGAACAACTCTTTGTCCATTAAAAATTTCCTCGTGGATTGGAAGGCTAAAAATGCTCAAACGCATTACAGACTGATCTCCAAATAAAAAGGATAATAGTAACACTTAGGTTATTCAAATACGATTCACTTACTTAGATCTTCCTGTTTCAGTTTTTCAGACTGCACCCCTTTTGGTAAGGAAAGCTTCCATATGCCATCACGCATAAAGGTTGTTGGTGGATCCAGGAAAAGGCCTCTTCCTGTATACCTTTTGAAAGCCATACACAAATAAAATAAAATAAAATAAAAACAGAAAAATAGAACATTTTCCAGTCAACATATAGTTATACATTAAAGCTAAAACCGAAGTTTAACAATTGCAGCATAAGCTCGGAGCAGAAGTAGAAAATTATGTAAAATTAGAACTAATAGCCAAAAAATTTTAAATTGCATCCTTTGATGGAGAAAACCCTCATTCTAGAATCAATAATCATGCCAATGGTGGTAACCATTGCAGTTGTACTTGTAAGTGAACTAGTTTCAAAATTACTGAGGTTTTGTGGAATTCAAAAGTAACAATTCCCTTAGTAAATCATAGTTCATATGTAAAAGCTGGTGTTTTGAGAGCAAATTCAATTTTTGAATCTCCATCAGCAAAATAAAAAGCTTTCAACCATATACAAGTGATTAGCAATACATAAACATCATGAAGCATGTGTAGTTCGTGAATAACTATCCCATGCTTGAGTTGAAAACCTAGCTGATCTGATTATACATATTTAGAAATATAAACCATTCAAATTAACATTTCCCCTAATTCTGTACCATCAAGAATACTTACCTTGTACTATCAAAAATCCCTCCATAAATATGTAGTTTTATTGATAAATTGACTTCTAAGCTCTTCCATCTTTGAAAGATTTTTAAACCATCAAAAAAAAAAAATTGAAAGATTTTAGTTTTACAATTTTGAAAGAACTGGTTGTTTAAACAGTTGATATTTTTCTCTTTTCATGATAATACTTGATGTGTAATTAAATTCTCATGAAGAAGAATACTTATAACCGTAGCAGTTCTACACATGGTATGATCAATATGTCCATCTCCATAGTTTTAACATGTTAGCATCCAAAATTATTGTTCTTCTGTGCACTTCTCTCACTTCTTTGCTGTATCATCCTTGATTTCTAAATGGCAATATATAAAAACAGTAAAGTTGCAAAAATATAGTTATAGAACTCATCTACATTGAAAGAAGACTGCTCTTCCATAAAGAAAAAACTTTATTTTGGTATATCTGTTCTCATAAATGCTTTTCTAACAAAATATCCATACCATGGTTGTTGAAGAAATCCTGTATATGATGATGGTGCCTGTGCTTCCATGGCACCCAAAGTATCACCATGATATGATCCTTTAAGAGCTAGGACCTGAATGAGGACACAGAATATCAAAATGATTATTAATTCTATATGGATTAGCAGCATGACTAACTAGATCTAATCTGAGTAGATTTCAATTTTCAATATACCCAGGGGCGGACACTAGGCCTAGAGTGGCCCCCCTGAAAATTTGAGAATTTTTTTTTTTTGTGTAAGGATTTGAACTCATGTGTTTTAATTCCAAGTAAAATCTAATTTTTATTAAACTATTTAAGTGGTTTGTGCTTTTGATTTGTTCATTGGAATTAATCTAGGCTATGTTTGGTTCCCATAAAATGTTAAGGAAAATGCAAGAGAAAGAAAATATGGAGAAAAAGTGGGAGGAAAGAAAAATGAAAGAAAAAAAATAGAATTAAATCTCATATATTATTTTATTTACTACTTCAAACAAAATTTATTATTTTAACTTATTAATATAAAGATTAAATAATATAAGAATTGATAAGTTTTTAAGTAATTTCATTTATATTTATAAGTTTTTAAGTAATTTTATTTATATGTTGTAAAAATTGTAATTTTATTTATATTTAATTTTCTTGAGGGATATGTTTGATTCCAGAAAATTTGAGGGAAAATCAAAGGAAATAAAATATGAAGGAAAAATATAAGGAAAATAAAAATAGAATTAAATTCCATATAATATTTTTATTTGCTGCCTCAAATTAATTTTATTTATTTAAACTCATTAAATAATTATAGCATACTTAAATCTCTAAGTAATTTTATTTATATTTGATTTTCTTTTTGAATTTTTTATTAAACCACCAAACATAAGAAAATTATTTTCCTTAGTATTTTTTCTTTCCTTAGTATTTTATGAAAACAAACACAAACTAAATTTTTTTATTTGACAACTAAACACTTAAAAATCATTTTCCTTATCGCTTTATTTCTTTCCTGCATTTTGGTTACCATTACCAAACACAATCATAGTGTTTTTTGGCCCCCCTTAACTTATTTTCTGGGTCCGCCACTGAATATACCCCTACCTCACATATGTCTTATACCCACATATCACATCTTTTAATTTCTGCAGTTGATTATAAAGCAGTCAAAGTGTCTAGATAATGTCTGAACAATTGGCCCACTCAGCAGGTGTGATAAGGCAATGCTAAGAAATACCAGAGCGACAGGGAAATATTTCCGATGCTTCAATCAGGAAAACACTAATAAAGACTAAAAAGAAATAAGGATAAAAAAAAGACTAAAAAATTGCTCTTTTAGAACATGTATCAATGAAGAAGTGAATGTTAAAGACCAATCTGCCAGAAGATGAGATTAACACAAAGAAACTTATTTTCTTTAGAAACAACCAAAAATTTCAAGCAAATCTATAACACAGAATGCAAGTATTTCAAGACAAATATAAGAACTAATTGGTGAAACGCACCTTGACTTCGAAATTTTGCAATCAGGGAAAGTAGCCTGGAATCTAAAACGATGCCATGATCAAGAGAGAATTTCCGAAATGCCATCTTAAGAGCAACTTCAATTGCTGTAGATCCGTTATCTGAAAAGAAAGTTCGAGAAGCCAACCTCGCATACATGAGAACATGATTTAACCATTACACCAAAGATTGAAATAAAGAATGACAGGAAAATTAATGGGACAAAACTTTTGCACAAGAATATAAGAAAATGATGTTTTTCTTATTGATCGGATAAATTCAATAAGATGTGTCCTACTCTTACTGCTATATACATCAGGAAAACATAAAAAGGAAACAAATCAAGTACAAAAAGGAATGACAGATATTGTATAAGAAAAGCAAGAAATAAATCGAGATATGCCAGCACGTCCCATGATTCTCAACACTCGTTTCTCAAGCTGGTAAAGATATAGGTTATATGCACCAAGCTGCGCCATAAATGGAATCAAATCCTCGATCCTCGAGACATATAGTGAAAATGTTCATAGCTGTCACTCCGAAGTTAACAAATAATCGCATCCGGTGCAATTCCTATCGAATAAAGTGACATTCCACTTCAATATGTTTGGTCCTCTCAAAAGATCAGTCAGCCAATGTGTAAGTCGCTTTGTTTATCACACAATAAGCGCCATTTGGCCATCCTTCACAAATCTTAGCTCCTAAAGAAGCCGTTTGAAGAGGTTCACAAAACAGTAAAAAGTCGCAATGATATTCAAATTTTTACCATAGACCGCCATTACATCATGTTTCGTGGCATTTTCCCGGGTGATATTGTTGCCTCCAATAAATACACAATATCTCTGCGAGCTGGCCTGTCCAGCGAGCCCGCCCCGCCTGCACCACAATATCCACAACTGGGTGGTGGACCTCCTCCGTTTACATACCCATTCCGCAGTCAACAATCTAGCTTATCACACGGGTGACTCGCAGAACTCGACTAACTACATTGATAGGAAAGCCTTGTTCATCCTACGTGATGGCGAGGTGTGCCTTAGTCTTCCCACTAGTCGTCGATATTTCCCTGATCTCGTGAGAAGTTCCCACGTCCGGTACAACCTTATATCTGTAATCCATAGAGTGTCTACAAAGCTTACGCCTAGCATACCAATTTCTCCAATATATCCAAGACATACTTCCTTAAGACATAACCACATCTGAATTCCTCAGGGACCGGGCTATCTCTGGTCCATAAAGATTTCAGCTTCCTCAACTCTATTCTGAAGTGGTCAAGAGATGTTTAAGTTTTCAATACCATCCCTAATTTCACATGTTATAACAATAATCATTCCACATAAACAATCTGATAGATGCACCGGTCCCACGATGTATGATGATAGAAGACAGAGTGGCCTCATGTACTCCGAGTCATACCGAACTCCTATACCACATAGCTAAAGCCAAACCAAGCTCGAGGGGACTACTTTAGGCCATATAAGGAACGACGTAGCCTGCATACCAAACCAAACTCCCCCTAAGTAATAAATCCAGGGGGTTACTCCATATATACCTCCTCAGCGAGGTCGCCATGGAGAAATGCATTATTGATATCCAACTGATACAAGGACCAATAGCTCATAGCAGCCATAGATAAGAGAAGACGAACGGAAGTCATCTTGGCAACAAAGGAGAAAGTGTCATAGTAATCAAAGCCAAAAATTTGAGTGTACCCCTTGGCAACCAAACGAGCCTTAAGACGATTCACCCGACCATCCGGACCAATCTTAATAGTATAAACCTAACGGGGGACTTGTCAGCAAGTAAGGGGACTAGGTCCTATGTGCCAATAGAATGCAAAGAAGTCATTTCTTCAACCATTGCATGTTCCTAGCTCGGATGAGAGAGGGCCTCATGTACAGTGTTAGGAAGATAGACAAAAGACAAGGAGGAAATAACAACACAATATGGTGAAGATAAACGATGATAAGACAAGAAAGTATAAATAGGATGGGGATTACGAGAGGAACAAGTATCTTTCCGAATGGCGATGGGAGGATCATGTTAGAGAAGTGCTCTAAAGGCAATCGTCATTAGCACTTATTGTATGCACCACATATTATTTAATATGAAAGGCTTCTTCGTTAATTTGATATTCATAAGTTGAATTGATATCTATCTTTAATCTAATTAATGAAGTTCATGATACATAACATAGCATAAAGGAAATCACGATTTTATCACACACAATATTCCTATCACAGGCAATTATGTTAGTGTCTAAATTATCCCTAGTCATATGGATCAACGAGACTAGACATTGTTGATCCGAACAAACTAGTACATGTCATACTCCTTGATTGGATCAAGCAGTAGATCTTATAAACTGTGATCATGAGTTGATTAGAGTTGACATGTGAATGCTTGCTAAGAGTAGCTAAGTACATCGAAGTCTTGTCATGAGACAATCATATTAATCATCTATTTAAATGTAGATGCTTGTCTCATCATAGCAATGGTGCAAATATTCTTAGACTTGAGGTGCTTAAGGATATACCGATGTTGATTCTCAGATTGACCTCAATCCATTTGCCTCTAGAAGTCGCCGATGAGGATTGCAGGTTTGAGGTGTTCGAGGTACTACAGCCAACAACACATCTACCACCCCAATGTAGGGAGAGTATACCTAAGGCCTCTTGGTCGGAATCATTACTCTAATCTCCGGCGCAGTGAAAACGCCATGAGGAGTACCTTCTCATGCATAACCGATGAGTGATGAATCCGGACAAGACTGCAACATCACTCGGGGCTAGGTGTGGCATAGTCAATCTGGGAGCTACACATTGTCCATACTCTAAAACCAAGTAGGTATATTTCGTAAAGTGGACAATAAATTGCATAGTATTTGTCTATGGGAAGGGTATGCAGTCAGACCACTGACTCTCCGGTCAATTAAGGGTTATGATGTGTTGCTAGATATCAATCTTGACTTGCTTAATTCAATAGTTGAATCAAGTGGCCAACATAACCTAATCTCCAAGGCGGTCAGCCACACTTAGAAGAGTGTGGGGTTGATATGAAACGAATTTGGATGTGATCCAAATATGAGGGAGTTTATTCTCGAGAATGGAATGTCACGGATTAGTAGAATCCCAGGTTCAAAAGCCCTCGCTTGGAGAGATGATAGGCTAGGGCTTGTTCCTCAGCTTAGGGTCGTGAAGGAACACGTCATAACGCATAGGGATGCATGTAGCCTATCATCACTTATGGTGAGGGGTATTTTGTTATTTCATAGGTTAGGGTTTTCCTATAAAGGAACATTATGGAAACCCTTGCAAGAGACTTTTGAAGGAGTTCATGAGAATGTTCCATTTTGTTACTCATCACTGCTAGCGTGTTCTGTAGCTTTAAGAGTATCGTGTTTTCGCCCCCTTCGAACCGGGATTTAGCTAGCACAGTGGACCCTTACAAGACCGCTTGCCTCGAGGTTGGCTCCGGGCCCCACTCTTCGTGGTGGATACCGCAGAGGCAAACCTAGGAACTGGCTCCCGCTCTCGGTCTAAAGTCGCACCGACCACTAGCTCGGGCTTCGAACCGACACAAGGAAATCCTACACCCTTCTCTTTGTTGTAGAACTGGATTTGATGCTACAAGAGGTCCTAGGATGGGTTTTAGATGAGATTTTTTTTGTTTTCCGCTACTTAAGGCATGTGTTGTCGTCCCCTAAACCCTTCAGATCAGCGGGAGACGGCAAGATCGGCACCGTGGGGGAGGGCGTCATAGGAGATGAGTCATCGAGAGGCCTCGACCGCCTGTGATACCTGACAATTAGTATAAATCAGAATCAGCCGGGTGGAGAGTTTGGGCCTCATGATAAAGCCGAAATGGGAAATATGAGAGATCGAGATAAAGTGACCTCGAGGACCGAAAGGCTACGCCAGTAAGAGGAATATATTGTTATGGTGAATTGTCCAGCATGCATCTGTCCAACCAAGATCACAAAACATCGAGGAGTAACAAGAACTCACATCGAGGCTTAATAATAATCCGCGAGATGCACTTCGCACCAGAGAAAGCTTACCTTGGTCAGAGTGAGTACGTGAGACAAACAAGTGCATCCGAAAAACACACCTGAGGAGACAAAAAAGGGTTGAGTAGAAAGATAAGAGAATGAGGAATCGGATCACCCAAGATATGAGGGCGCAAGGCGATTGATCAAATAGCGCGCGCTAAGATAACATCCTCCTAAAAATGCTCAGTGAACCGATGGTGGAGGAGAAGAGTGTGAGTTGTCTCAACTAAGTGACGATTCTTGTGCTCAGCCACCCCATTTTGTTGTAGAGTGTAAGTACAAGAAGACTGAGAAGAATCTCATAGGAGGATAAAAAGGCAGAGAAAGGGGCAAAGAGGTATTCCAAGGCATTATCACTGTGTAAAATGCAAATAGAAGTATGAAATTGATTGCAAATCTTAGCAAAGAATTTTTGGAATACTGAAAATAGCTCAATTTGACTCTTCATTAAAAATAGCCAAGTACAACGGGAAAAATCATTAATAAATGTAACAAAATACCATAAACCTAAAGTAGACGCAGTTTGAGACAGACCCCAAACATCAATGTGGACGAGCTTAAAAGGAGATTGGTCCAGGACTCTAAGCGCTTAGGGAACGAAACACAAGTATGTTTCCCAAACTGACACGACTCACACTCTAGTGAAGATCAGCTGGAAAAGCAAGAAACCACCTTTTAGAACTTAGAAATGTTCAAATGACCGAGGCAACGATATACGAGAAGAGGCTCATCACCAAGTGCAAACAAAGGGAAGACGGGGCCTAACTAAGATGAGGGGTATGCCTCGAGACTCATGTCCTAAGCCACCGCCCTCCCCGCATCTGGGGCCCTGCAAGGTGACAAAAGAGTGAGAAAAGGTAATCGAACTATTAAGGTCATGGATTAATTTGCTAATAGAGATAAGATTAAATGGAGAATCAGGGACATAGAGAACATAAGTAAGAGGTAAAGATGGGAGGGGACATGCATACCTGATTCCTTTAGCCATGGTTTGAGTTCCATTAGCCAAAGTAATCATAGGTAAGGGTGACGTGATAGTAAGGGAAGAGAAGAGATCCTTATTACCAGACAAATGATCAGATGCCCCGGAATCGAGAATCCATAGACCAAGAGAGTGTGTATGTTAGGCAAAGGCATTACCAATCTGGGCAACAGAAGCAATGGAGGCAGATTTGGCGGCATGAGCGAGGCGACGAAACCCCTCATATTCACCAGGCGTAAGAGTCACTCCTTGAGATGGAGGCGAGGCTGATCCTCAATTGGAGGTGGAAGTGGCTTAGAAGATCACATGAGCAAGGCGAGAAAGGCCATGTACAATAACACCTGGCCTCAAAGGTGACCCGGCCGACATGCGAGGGTACACAAGGTCACGGGCCTATGCCTCATGGTTCACTTACGAATACTCCGAGAATCACCATGAGGGTGAGACGGAGCAAGCATCACCGAAGTGTCTGGGGAAGCCTTAAAGTGTCGAGACCAAGTCGCAGTGGATGAATAGCGTAGTAACCGAGCAAAAATGTCATTAAAGGTCGGGATGGCGAAGCCAGTGAGGATATTTTCCCAGATGTTGTCAAACTCTATGCCAAGTTTAATAAGAGTAAGGATCATAAAGATTTGATCCATAAGCCGACAAGCACGCTCGCATCGCGGGCTCGTGGTGCGACAAATAAGCGACTCATTTTTTCAATGCGCATGCTCCAAACTATCCAGAAGGAGATGACGGTAGCAGGCGTTTGAACATCATCGTATATGAATTCCTTTCGCTAGTGGTCCAAAGAGGCCGACTGTGTCCGAGTAATCCCCAAGATTGTCGAAGTGTTTCGGGGCTCTATAGATTGCTGTGAGAATGTTACGTAGTGTGCCATGTTTCCAATTAATCGAGGACGTTTATTTGCAGCAACACTAGACTCCGTAGATGTTAGATGGTCTTCAACACCAGTTTCAGTAAACCATAATGTAATAGAATTGGCCCAGGACTAATAGTTATCACTTCCCTTGAGTCAATTGATAGTTATCATGGGAGTTCCAGACATAAACAAAGAAAAGTTCGGAGCTTTGTCAGCCATAGTAATAAAATCAACAAAATCTGCCAGAAAACAAGAGTACCACAAATGCTAAAGGTGAGATAAGCCTGTGAAGGGTGTTGGGCTGCCGAAAAAAGCCAAGACAGATCATAAAAGTCAAGAGAAAAGTACTACAGGAGAAAAAAATGGGCAAAACACGAAGATGGAGGCTTCGGATGGAAAAACCAGGGAGCTACGAAGCTCTGGCGACGAGAGACGAGCCAGGTGGGAGAATCTGGTGGCCGAGAAGGGTCACTCACGAGCCACCCACGCGCCGACATGTGAGGGACAGCTATCGAAGAAGGACATGCGCATGACGGTGCAATGGAGCCGCTGTCGGGGCGTTCTTGCCTCTAGTGGATAGACTGGCGCCAACGAGTCGATCGTGGGATATCTCCCCGATAAGTGGGTTGTCGTTTAAAAGAACGCCGACTAAGTGATGCGATCCGACGATCAAGAATCTCGATGTTTTCTACGATGAAGGTAAAGTAGCCGGAAAGAGATCCGACCACTGTGATGGGTTGCTCCGAATCAAGACACGACAAAAACCTTAACCCGAACCTTCATTTATCTGTACACCATGAAGAATATAAGAGCAAATGATGTTACTTTATTGATTATTAATTAACAGATAGTCAACGATTTGTATTGAATGCTGCAGTGATATAAAGAACAATAAATTGTTATAAGAATAAGACATACAAAGTGTTATGAATAAATCTGATGACTTTAAGAATATCTTATGATTCTCAACACTTTGGAAATGCAAAAAATCATAAATAACTGAAAAAATGTTACGCAAGAATGAAATAACAATCAAATGAGTAAAAGTTCATCTTATATTCACAACATGCAGTACAACTTGATTTATGCATATACTAAGATTTAGTTATGAAGCATTTTGTACAATCCTTCATCAATTGTCTGAAGCATGATAAAATCATTCTCAAAACTATATCTTCAAGTCTATAAAAGAATCCAAGCTCCAATTCTTTCAGCAAGTAAGCTCAAACTACAATTAGATAATCAAGTTGATAAATATTTGAATGGATTACTGTTGAGAACACAATGGGAGGCCCAACCTTGAAGGTCTACACCGGTAAGAAACTTCGCCAAGGTGAGGGTGAACCACGAGGGTCGCTTAGGAAATTGTCTTCCTTATACCCTGTTTTTGTTTTAAATAGTAGTGGTCCCTTTGGGAGAGTCAATTAGAATTGTTGAGGGAAATATTCGGCTAGAAGCCTGGGTAGAGGGAATGTTCCCCTTCAATTAGAATTGTTGAGGGAAATATTCGGCTAGAAGCCTGGGTAGAGGGAATGTTCCCCTATAATTCTTATGCTCTTATTAATTGTGAATTTCTTGTAAGAGAAGTTACTAATAGAAAACTTACTTGAATCCAAATTTCTGCAATAGTCTAGCATTTTGAGACTTGTTTTCTATCATTGGTCCGACTTGCCATTGTGAATGCTAACCAAAATGGAGTCTCGGGTGGAGGCGTTGGGGTCTCATGTCACTAATAGAACAATCCGTCAGTTCTGAGTAGGAACGCCGTGACGATATGACATCAATCGTTTGGAAGCTCACCACGGAGAACATAATCGGAAACTCGATACGCTGATCGACTTTCTCTCCAACCAATTCCTTAAAATCGATGGCGTGAGGAGTCAAGTTACAAGTGACCCTGTTCGAGTGGAGGAGAAGAAATCCGAGGTGGATAACCAAGCACTAGGCAAGATTTCTTCTCAATCGACCACCACGACGCGGGCGACGTATTTTCCATCTCCGGCCGCGGAAGATTCAAATGCCAAATTCCAATGGCCTTGATCCCTTAAGTCATCGGCCCGCACGCAGCAATATTTCCAACAATCCACACCGACTCGCGTGGAAACTTCGGCCTTGCCTTGGTATATGGAAGGCACTACCCTCCATTGGGATCGCGTTGAAGATCGTAGTTCTGATCTCGACTACCGCGACCACAAGAAGCATTCGACGCTACGCCGGAAAATGACTCGCTCAACCATATGAATTTCTTGGTAAAGAACAAAACAAATGCTTCCTACTCTAATGAGTACATCCACGAAGCTCGAGACTAGGGCGCATTAAAGGTCTCTCAAATGAGCTCTACTTAGGTTTTTGTCCTCAATGGGTTACGTGAAGAGATTAGAGTCCAGATCTTCCAAAAGGATGCAACCGATGTTTTTCAAACCATGGATCTGGCGAGGGAGGTCGAACGTCGCTTGTTGGTGGAAAAAGGAGACCTGCTCTCCGACGGTGGCCTCAACTGCCGACAACTGGCCAACACTCAGCCCTCGGCTCGCATGAGCCACCTAGCAAAGCCTTACACTGCCAAAGTCGATGGGCCAACTTCAACCAACAGACCCAGCCGTAGTTTCAAACCAAACGCAAGTTGGGCCCCAATATCATCCTGCATCTCCATGGTCTATTAACCTGTGCAAAGAGAACCGCAGCTCCTTATCCCCGGCCTACGAGATTTTGATTCATCCCCAAACAACTCCCATGCCTCTAACACTGCCCCACAAAACCTTACCTCCAGCGCATGCCCCCAAGGCACCCAATGCCTCACTGATCGAGAATATCAGGATCTCAAGAGCAAAGGCTTGTGTTTCCGCTGCAAACAACCATTTCATCCACTTCACGCCCGCTGCAACAAATCCTCCGTGTGTCGGAGAAGGGTGAGGACGAAGAATTCAAGGCATCTCGGATTCCAAAGATGAAGCTCGATCCCGCCCGGGCACCGCTACTCCGCAAACAACCATCTAACCCTTATGGAATTATCCATGTTTGCCTTGGGTGGTATCACTGGCCCACGCACAATGAAGCTTTGTGGCCATATTTCCGACATCGTAGTTATGGTGATGGTCGATAGCGGTGCGAGCCACTACTTTATAAATCAGACAACGGTCGACAAATTAGGGATGCCTATCACTTGTGCAGATTTGGAGTTCAGCTTGGCGATGGGTCCCGATCCTTATCCACAGGAACCTGTCATGTTGTGAATATTCAGTTGGGTTCCACACAAATACAAGTTAACTGTTTTGTTTTTCCTCCGGGGAACAAAGCGGGATCTCTATTTTCGGGAATCCATGGTCGCCACTGGGGGAGGTTTGTTCTAATTGGGTTGAACTTGAACCTAGTATGAAGTTCAAACAAGAGAACGAGTGGGTCACTCTACGTGGAGATCCCACCCTTGTAAGATTAGTTGTTTCGGTATGATTGCTGCAAAAATTATGTGATGTTGATTTCTATGCCTTACACTATTCTACAGAATTCTTTCTACTCGTAGTCAAAACAGGCCTTGATCTCAATATCCCACAACAAAAGGAACTCACCCGCCATTTCAACACTATACTCGTGTTCGTACCTTCCACGCTTCCCCCTTCTCGACCACAGAATCACAAAATTCCATTGCTTCCAGGTGCCTTACTAGTCAGTGTTCGACCCTATAGATACAGCTTCAATCAAAAGAATGAAATGGAAAGGATGGTTGCAGAAATGCTTACAACAGGCCTCATCTAGCCCAGTCATAGCCCTTTTTCCAATCCTGTATTGTTGGTGCGCAAAAAGGACAGTAGCTGTGTTTCTGTGTTGATTATCGCCAATTAAACAAAGTCACTGTTCCAGACAAATATCCGATTCCAGTCATACAAGACATGCTCGATGAGTTGGGAGATGCGTGCTATTTCAATAAATTGGATTTACGATCAAGATATCACCAAATCCGGGTGGCAGCCAACGACGTCCACAAAACTACTTTTTGCACACATTCTAGACACTATGAATTTTTGGTAATGCCCTTCGAACTCACCAACGTGTCGGCCACCTTTCAAGCTACTATGAATGACTTGTTCCAACCGCATTTGAGAAGGTTTCATTCAGGTTTTTTTATGACATCGATTTACGCCCTACTGACTCTCCACTCGAGCACCTACCATCGCTTTACACCTTCTGAGACTCACCAGTTTAAGGTTAACCAAAAGAAATGCTCACTAGGTTGCTTAGCCGTGGAATATTTGGGACATGTGGTTTCTGCCAAGGGGGTAGAAATGGACCTAGACAAGGTATCTCAAGAAGCCGAATCGGCCTACACCACGAAACCCAAAGAGGTGTGGTTTTTTTGGTTTAACTCAATATAGTCGCGATCAAAAATTATGGGATTGGCCAGCACGCCTCGACAAACCCATTGCCAAGGAACAAGCAAATGAGTTTCGCTGGTCGACGATGCTCAGTCGCCTTTCAACAATCGGGCAGAACCACCATAACCTCACTCTCCACAGCCACGCCAAATTTCACTCAAGACTTTGTTATAGAATGTGATGCCTCTAGAACAAGTGTAAGGGCCGTCCTCATGCAATCACATAGACCGATAGCCGTCTTCAGCAAGTCCTTGGCCGAGAGATGGTGGTGAAAGTCAGCTTATGAAAAGGAATTGATGGCGCTGGCTATGGCAATCCAACATTGGCGACCATACTTAGTGGGTAAAAAAGTTTCGCGAGAACAAACAAGATAGTTTAAAAACACCCGCCTCCAACACCAATAACAACACCAGATCAACAAAATTGGGTGACTAAACTTTTGGGTTATGATTTTGAGATCTTCTACAAACCAGTAAAAACTAATTGTGCAGCCGATGAATTATCCCAAAAGACTGAAAACATGGAACTAGCAGTAGTATCCATCCCCCATTGGTTGGATTGGGAAGCACCGAGCTTGTTGTTCGAGAGGATCCTCCCGCAGCTACATCACATAATTCAGACCATTGAGCCCACTGGCACCAACCACTGAAATTTCTCCTTGATAGCTAGAAGGTTGTACCACAAGGGGCTGCATTATCCTCCTTCGCTTTCTTCCCTCGACAACCAAATTAATCGAAGAGTTTCATTCGACGCCATCCGGGGGCCATGCGAGGGCTCTAAGAACATTCAAACGCTTAGCTGCAAGCGTATATTGGAAGGGAATGATGAAATAGATACGCGACTCAGGGCCAACTCGCTTGCAGGTGCCAACGTAACAAGTATGACTCCTCGAGCCCCATGACTTCTTACAACTTTACCACCTTGCTAAATATGAAGATCTCAAGATGGATTTTATCTCCTGATTGCCACGATCTAAGGGGATTGATCGCGATATTGGTGGTGGTAGATCGATACATCAAAATACGCCATTTATCGTCTTCAACACCCTTCACCAATAACAATGGCTAAAGTTTTTGCTAAGGGGGTTATCGGGTTGCAAGGGGTGCCCCTCTCTATTGTCACTGATCGTGATCCAATATTCATGAGTAATTTTTGGAAGGAGATCTTTCGAGCTACGGGTACCACACTGAAAATGAGTCGTTCCTATCACCCAGAAACTGATGGGCAAACCGAGGTTTTGAATCGATGCCTGGAAATTTATTTGAGATGTTTATGTTCAAAGTAGTCGAATCAATGGCATAGGTGGCTGTCATGGGCTGAATTCTGTTATAACACAAGCTTTCAATCAACCATCGGCATGACCCCATTTGAAGCAATATATGGCAGGTCACCCCCCACCCTCAAACAGTTCATGGCAGGAGAAAACAAGGTACCTGCGGTGGAGGATGCATTGAGATTGCGTGATGAGATCATGAGGCAACTAAAGTGTAATATGGACCGTGCACAGCATAGAATGAAGGCCACAACGGATAAAAACAGGAGTGAGTTGCACTTTCAGGTGGGTGATATGGTGCTGGTGAAACTACAACCATATAGACAACATTCAATTCATGGGAGAAAAAATCATAAACTGCCGTACTAAGTATTACGGACCTTACAAGGTGGTCACATAATAAATGTGTGAAATAAGTGTCATACGTGACTGAGTTACTTGCCACTTCTGAAGTACACCCTATTTTTCATGTCTCTCTCCTGAAAAAGGTATCCGGACAGCACCCAACTGTGGTTGAATTTCCGATAGACGTGGGAGTTGAGAAACACGGATATGAGCCAAAGATGATTCTAATGTCACGGTGGGGTTGGCAAGGCGAAACAAGAGGATTAAATTTATTGGTTAAATGGAGGGGAATGTCGGATGAGGAAGCAATTCGGATGAGTAAGACGGACTCTCGCGCACAATTTCCTTATTTCAGCCTTAGGGACAAGGTAGTGGCTAAAGGGGGCGGCAATGTTGAGAACACATTGGGAGGCCTAACCTTGAAGGTCTACACCAAAAGAACCAAGCCAAAGGGAGGGTAACCGATTGAGGGCTGTTTAGGAAATTGTCTTCCTTATACCCTGTTTTTGTTTTAAAGTGCGGGTCCCGCTTGGGAGTCGGTAGAATTGTCGAGGGGAAATATTCATTAGGAGCTCCCGGGCAAGAGGGAATGTTCCCATAATTCCCCGTGTGTTTTATTAATCAGGAATTTCTTGTAAGAGAAGTTACCGACAGAAAACTTACTTGAATCCAAATTTCGCAATTAGACTAGCATTCGAGACTTATTCTATCAATAACTCAATGGAGCGATCGATTCTGACAACCAAATTTAACACAAGAAAAGGATCATCAATAGCACTACAAATCCAATTTCGTGGAGTACCATCTTTATGGATCCTATTCGCCACACCAAAACTTAATACCTTTGCTACCTCGGGAAAGAATAGTGTATTGATTCAAAGCGAAGCAAACATGGGTTTCATGATCCAAGTGAGACAATAATAACCAATAGCCCTGACATATCTTTTAAAAGCTTTAAAGACAAATTAGAACTCTCTTTACCCTACATTTAAAGGAAAAAAATCAAACCTTTCCAAACACCTTCAGCAAAAAGTTCTGCACATTCTAAAGCTGGCTCATAAACATTCTCAGGAAACATTACATGCCCAAATCTTGCAGCAGCATAACCCACATCTCTTGCAAGCTCAATCTGAAACCACCTAAACAAATAACTACAGTTAAGAGAAACTTACCAACACAACTTTGAAGCAAATAAAACCAATAATTCTAGGATTATGCATTCAATAAAGGAAACGAAATAAGATGAAAGCAACTTCGAGCCTAAAGTCCAGCTTATAGCCTTGATAGGAAAAGACTTCAAAGAAATGAAAACTCCTTCCCTTGAGGCACCTGGCAAATGAACAAGATCGATGTAGAAAACCAAACATACCCATAGGTTTATGCCTCCCTTTTTTGGATTTTTAGAATATCCTCTATTCTCCTATCAAAAAAATATATTTATGCTATAAAATCTCAGTATTGATTACTCATGATCATGGATTTTTTGTTTCAATTTACGAGAGGATGGCGTTTGTAAAATATTAGCATGCTCTATTTATATATAACTGTAATACTTAGGTTGAATTAAAATTTTATTATAAATACTTTCCATGCCAGGTTATAGGACTGCTCATGTGAAGGATTGGCTCAAGCCCTTGTGTAGAGACCCCAGAATTTATTTCTACCTTACTTCTTGTTATAGTAATAAGTAGAGTTAGAAACTAGTTAAGAAACTTTGTATCCTATCCTATTAAATTTAGGACTCTCTTGTATAAATGTATTGGAATCCAATAAAATATCTGAGTTTTCTCCATTCATCTTTGATACACTTCTGAAACAAATTTTATCTCTGAGTTTCAAATCCTAATTACCTTGTTCTCTCTAGCACTTGCTTCCCTTCAAATCCTAACTTTCTGTTTTAATTTTATTTATTTTATCTTTATCAATCTTACTCATCATCATTATTATAATTATTATTTCATTAGGAGAATTATGTTTCAAGGGTAGCTAGCCCTTAAAATTCATGAACAGTCCACAAAACCTCCAAAATTCTCGTGAAGGATATAAGTTTATAAGGGACAAATAAACCCTTAAAAGTTGTCATATAAGATTTTTAAAAAAATAAAAAATAAAAAATTTCTTATGTGGCAAAGTCAAAGCTGAAAAATATTTTCCTCAACTTGTTGCACACAAATCCAGGTATTCTCATGTGAACAGCCCTCGATTGAAATAAACAAGAAAGAATAACTCACAAGTCATTTGCAGCTGGCTGCTTAGTATAAAATAAAATAAAATGGAAACTCACGAGTCATTGACAGAATACCTATATGCTTACTTAAAAAAGGGCAAGAAAACTCATTAGGTCAAAAGGATAACCGCAAAGTGGCATCCAGGACCTTGCGTCCACCAACTAGCACATGCATCAAATTGCTGTGTGATGAAATGCTATCACAGACCTACATTGGACATTAAAGTGAAGATCAGTTCAAGAATACAATTCCGTTGCAATTTATACTTTACCATTAAAAATGTGTCGCCTCAAAGAGTAAAAAGTAAAATACATTATGCCAGTGTAACTTAAATGATACAATTCTTCCAGTCGGGGACAGTTTCCAAAGGGATTATACAAAAGACAGACTAACTAATATAAGTAATCATGAAACAGACCTTGTGGACAGAAAAATTTTCACCACAGCGTGAATCTATTACAGTAACAATTTCTTTGGGTACAAGCTTGTGCTGAGTAAATGGCCACCAGAAAATATCTCCTGCTCTCTTTGGCATGTCATGAAATCTCTGTAACCTTTCTGAATGGACCAACAGCATTATTTCTTTGAGAAAACTAAACACAGCCTCAGATTTATCAAACCACTCCATCAGGTTGTCT
The DNA here is from genome assembly GCA_016808115.1 of Tetrastigma voinierianum. NCBI lineage: Eukaryota > Viridiplantae > Streptophyta > Magnoliopsida > Vitales > Vitaceae > Tetrastigma > Tetrastigma voinierianum. Next base: position 65,637 of record JAEQBH010004537.1, on the reverse strand, counting down.
GATGGATCTTGAGAACAGTGGCAACACAAGCACAGGAAGCCTGAAAGAACCAAAGTTAATAATAAATATAGGCTATCTGTGGAGCTGAAACACTTCACATACTTAAGTATCGCATTACCTATTGCAAATAAGACAACAATGGCACCTCATTAACAAGCCCATAGTGTATTCAATAACAATAGCAACAACATCCTTAACCACGAAGTTTTAAACTCTCATAAGCTGAAACAGTTCAAGCCTACCACCTAAGCGCCCATCCCACAAGAATGGCAAGGTAACGAAATAGTCTGCTAACATATAAAGAAGATCTGAATCAAGCGGAGAAAACAAAACATATCTATAACTATACGCACATACACCAAAGGTAGTCATTTCCTTCACCATATCAGCCTGATTAATGCATTTCAGATGCTCATCTAAGTGTCTTCGGTTCAGATTATTTAGATGATAGTTTCCCATGTATCTGATCATTATCAAGGAGTAAAGAAGGCTCGTAAATCAATGTAGCTAACATTCATGGTCAGCATTCACATTCATTGTTTTTTTAATATATAGCATTCACATTCGGTATTTATTATTAAATGCATAATATTCATATTAAACCCAAATCCAACAAACTTGAGCTTTTAGGAGAGTTGCTCATTTAACATGGTACCAGAGCCTAGTGAGGTCTTGGGTTCGAGAGCCACCTCTCTGCAATTTATTCCCCATTTGTTGATTTGAAAAAGTCCATGAAGGACTCTATTTGATTTGTTTAACTCACCACGTGCAGGTATGGGGTTGCACGTGAGGGAAGGTGTTAAAGGCATGATATTAAGTATTAAATACAGTATTTACAGGTTAAGACTTTAATGAGGAGTTAGTCATTTAACGGATTATTATGCGCTTATGGTGCTCTTTATATTAGTAGTGGTGCTTTGATTTTTATAGGCTTCTAGAGGAGAATAGAAAACTGGATCCCGATGATAGTCACAGTAAAATCAAGAAGAGAAGAAAGAGAAAGATTAAAGTTAATCTTACTAAGATCTTCTAGAAGTCTCACTCATAAGAGAAAGCAATTACTTCACCATTAAGGATTGAATAAAGCAAAAATCTACAAAAGTTAGTGGCCTTAATTCTCTTCCTTTTTACTACAGTTAGCATTGCTCACGGTTAGAAAACTAAGCACTAAACCAAAACCACCAAAAAAGAAGGGAGTGGAGAGATCTACTCGAAAAAAAAGAAGAAATTGGAGGAAGAGGAATATATATACACCACATATTACATATATATATATATATATATATATAGGGCACTATTTCTTTACCTAAAACTTCTAACTTTACAAATAAATGAACTTCGAATCATAAATGAAACTTGTAATTGAATCAAATCACAAATGATAAAAAAAAAAAAGTACAAATTTGAAAGAAAATTATAATTAAAAAAATAATAATCATACTTATAATAAACAATTATCTGTAAGAAAATTTTGAAAACTTGGGAATGTGACTCTAATCAAGCAATCAATATCCTTGTTTCAGACAATGGCAATACTCGAAGTGTCAGAACACCTTAATCTCGAATTTGCTCTTTTCCTCCTTCTCATAGATACCTACCATCTGACAACATTTATCGTAGAAGCTAAAGAAGATCTCAATCCATCCACTTGCTGTGAAATAGGTTTCCTTCACTTTTTTTTTTTGTAGATGTTTCCTTCACTTTGCAAATCGATAACCTCTCCATTGATTTTTGAACATTGCCTTTATTCTTCACTTAATAATTGTAGTGGCTCCAAATTCAACAACTAGTCATGAATCGTTAGTAGGGTGTAGAATTCATACCAGCATCCCAACTCACGGTCATCGAAAATGCCATAACTCAGAAGTAACCACTTAAGAAGTTAGGAGAAAAAGAAAAATAAAATCATAAATGCTATCCACTTTTAACATATATATTTAGTGTGCTGAAACTTCTAACCAAATGTTCAATATTTTGAAAAGAAAAAACAGATTTTCACCCACTTTCCCAAGCGAACAATAACTCTTAACGATTAAATTATTACGTAAAGACCATTTTGACACGATTGGGTGGAGCACATCTCAAGCAAGTCCCACTCCACGTCATGTAAACGGTGAGGATATCATTATCCACCATAGAAGCCCAGGCGTCAGGTGTATAGCTCACACTCTTGATAGCTTTCACTCCAGACCCTCTTTTAGGGCATCGGGTAGCCCTCTTCCAAATAGCTCTTTACTCACGCAATGAAGAGGCTCTCTATGAAAGCACCAAATGATATATACTTCAGCTCAATAAGAGAGTCTAACCCAAAATACCGGTGGGTGCAAGTTAATTACCACTCCACAACCTTATTTGGAGCAGTGGGATCTTATCAGTCAACTTATTCCTCATATGCCCCAGATTTTCTCTCATACCTTAATGGTCAATTGGTTTTTCTGATTCACTCAGTATTGAGTTAATCTGCTAGTAACTGTATGATATGTAGAACTAGTTCCCAGATTATCAAATTAACAACTAGGGCATAAAAGGAGCAAATGCATACCGATACAAGTCACATTGAAGCGTTCCTGAAGGCCCAGGGCTCGCAACACCCCCGGCAGTCTCAACTACAGTCCATACATCTACCTTCCCTCCCCGTCTTCAGAGCCAGTCCTAAACATCTCCCCAAGACTTCCAGCAGCACATTGTCCGGCACGGCCCCACCCTCCTTCTCTGCAGCCAAATGCGGTGAAATCGCCTCTCTCCATGCATACATTGTCTTGCAAATCAACTCAGATGCGGCTCCCCCTGCCCATTCCTCGCCCTAACCTCCTCTCCTCGTACGCACCCAAATCCCTCAACTCACCCTCCCCTTCCGACCCGTACCCTATCACCGCCTCGGAGGCGTGAAGCTGAAGCTTGGAGAACGTGATTGGAGGCGGATACCGCAAAGGAGGGGCGGCGGCGGCGGAGGGCGAGCTGACAGAATTTACGGAGGACAAAAGCGGAGTCGGAGTCGGAGGGGAAACCAGATTGGATAGGTTTGATGTAAATGAACTTGGCGGATTCGGAGGATGGGGAGGGAGAGAGAAGGGTGGCGGCGGCGAGGCCAGTTGAGACTAGGGTTTTGCCGAGGCCGGTGTTGGAGGCCCAGATGGTGTAGATTGGATGGGAGAGGGGAAGGTCGGGCAGTGGTGGCGGTGACTGTGAAGGTGGCGGTGAAGATGAGATGGAGCGGCGGAGATGGAGCTGGAGCCGGAGGATGAAGCAGCGGTAGGAGGAGGAGGAGGAGGAGGAGGAGAAGAGAGAAGATAGTGGGAGCATGGTGGGACAGTGGAGGGAAACTGTCAAGAGAGACTGGCAATTTCAAATCTGATTGTCCAAATTTGATGATACGTTTCAGGAAAAAAATAAAATATTAAATTAGTTGGGTATGAATTATTGAAGTAGAAATTGATCGCCGCGATCGAAACCTTGAGCGATGGTAATTAATTTGTCTGGCGAAATAGCCAATAATGGTGGTTTTAAAGGATTTCAAATGCGTCGTTGCTAAGTAGCGGCGTTTGAATTATTTGAATATCGTCTGATTGCCGATTCTTGGCGTTTGGATTAAATTAGTTCGAATGCCGTCGTTGTCAATTCGCGGTAATTAGCGCCCTTAAAGCGCAGTTTAAGCATCTTGTGATATGTTTGCAGGAGTTTGTTCGGAAGACCCTGTATAAGAATTGAAAATAAGACCTGCTACTTGGGCCTTTTTATTAATTATGAGCAACTTTATCAAATAAGATTATTTGATCCTCAATTTTCAAATATTTTGAATTTGATACCCCCCATAACATAGTTTTCCCTTATTTTTAAATGTCTTCTTGTGTGGAAATGAAATCATATTAAAGTTGTTGTCTTTAAAATGCATATGACCTTGTTTAGCTCCGCATCATGTTGTGTGTTGATCATGGTCCCTGAGTCTCGAGTGCTCCACGGCGCGCGTTGCTTCTGACGAGAGCGGGAAAGGATCTTGTCTCGAGTCGTCTCGAATTAAATTATGCAGTTATGGTTAATTTTTGTTTTGATGTAGAATCCTCATATCTTCGTGGAAACACTTTGGAGTATGGCTCATTTACGATGATTTTATAATAGAAAGGATATTGAGTGAGCGAAACGAGTTTCTAACTGCGGTCACTCTCAGAACAAACTCCACGCAAACATATCGCAATATGTGAAACCAGGTTTTAAGGGTGTCAATTAACGCAGTTAACAACGGCGGCATTTAAATTATTTCAAATGCCGCGGTTATGCAGCGCCATTGAAAATCGCTTTAAGCGGAAATCATTACAGTTTGCGACCTGCATCAAATAAATTAGCCAGTTCGAGTTACTTGGCGTCGCGCATCAGTTTAGTCAATAGTTTGTTACCCAAACTAATTTTATCTTCTTTTTTTTTTTCTCAAACAAACCATTTTCATACAAAACTCTCCAAATTTGGTATACTTTTTTTTCTTCACAAAAATACGAATCTAATATGTTTTTTTAGAAAAATATATGCTTATTAAAGTTTTAGGTGGGTGTATTAGATTACGATTTTTATAGAATTTCAAAGTCTATAAAAAAATCATAATGTGAAGGATTATGACTTTTAAATTTTTTATAAAATCATGGTGTATTCGATTACGAATTTTAAAATGTTTATAAAAGTTATGATGTATTCAATTAAGACATTAAAAAAATCTATAAAAGTCATGGTGTATTCAATTAAATACTTTTTAAGACTTTAAAAAAACCTATAAAAGTAATGATGTATTAGATTAAAACTTTTATAGACTCTCTAAAAGTATACCAATATTGAAAAAGTCATTGATTTCATATACATTAGACTTTTTATTACTTTTAATGATTTTTCTAGTATGAGCATAAATTATCACCCTTTCAAATTCTTTTAAGCTTTTCCTCAATATTTGAAATGACTTTTTCATTGAGTGAGTAAAGTCAGACATATTTTTTAGAGATAGGAGTTTAACCCTATGAATTAGATAATTTTTAAAAACTTGTATGATTCATAAATTTATATAATTTTTAATTCTTCATATTTTAAGAACTAAAAAGTTAAAAAAAAAAAAAAACGATTGTTCATAAAATCACATTTACATACAAATCTAATCGTGGACCCCGCATTTTTGGTTATTATGTGTTTTCCACTAAAAGGCGATACTCGTTTTTTATTTAAAAAAAAGCAGATTTTAGAACGGTTTAGATCATGCTTATTTTGTTTTTTATTTTACAGAAAGGAAAAGCAAATAAGAAAGAAAAGCACAAATGTGACTCTGATAAAAAATGCGGGTTTGGAAAGCCCAGGAGTCTAGGTCACAGGGTCGGAGTTTACTTTGAGAAGAATACGATGGAAGCGTAGCACCTCTAAGCCCCTAAAATTCGGGTCTCTATATTAATATTTAAGAAAAATATGACTTTGACTAATCATTTAATGAATACAGAAGATAGCGAAATATGATACAAAACATGCAGAGACATATATAAATAAATAATTAAGCAAAGTTAGATGAAAAATGTGTGCTAGACGGCATGTTAAAAGCATTTACCCGATTAGGAAGCGATGTTAGTCTGATAACAAAATCCTAGTATGCATTCAATTAAATTTTGTTATAAATCATATATCAAATTATTCATTAAAATTATACATGGAATGTGGGCCCACCAATGATTTACGTATTCTGCAATTAACACCCAAGATTATTTTATAGGAATTGTAAAGTGCTTGTGTGTTTGAGATTTTTGAACCGATTTGAGAGTGAATTTTGAAAATTGGAAGTTTGAAGTTGAAATTTGAAATTACGATTTTGGAACTTGAAATTTAGAAATTAGGAAATTTCAAAAGGAATTTAAGTAGAACCATTGAATCTTGAGAGTGAGATTTGGAAATTTGAAATTGATCGCTTGAATTTTGAAATTATGGTGTAAATTTGAAATTATAAACTTCGTGGAAGTGAAATTGTGGCACGAATTTTGAAATTATAATGACGATTTTTGAAATTATGAATTTGCAATTTTGAAATTGAAACATTGAAATTTTGAAATTTGAGATTTTGAGGACTTAAATTTTAAAATTGAAAATTTGAATTTTAGAAAATGATAAATTTGAATTTTGAATTTTGAAATTTGGACACTTAAAATTGAGAAATTAAAATTTATAACTTGAAATTTTTAAAATTTGAGATTTTTAAGAATTAAGGAGTGGGTGATAGTTCATATGTTAAGGAAAAAAAACATTGATAACCCGAAAAAGCTGACAATATACTTACAAGGAAAATAAGATTATAAATTAAATGATTAATATAATATATATACAAGACAATTAATAAAAAAATAAAACATTAAAAAAAATTAACTATATAAAAGAAGAATAAAAAAAAGTCAAGAAAAAAATACGAGTAGGCAGTAGTTCGATGGAGTAGAGGCAGTCTTCCAATTTGAAGTGCGTACAAAGTTGGGATTATTAAAGTACTGAGCCAAGATTTTCTCCCAAGCCATCAAATGGCCCATTAAACTTTGAGACCACTTAGGACCTCCCACTCAATGTGGGGGAAGACCCATAGCCTCCTTAAGAAAATAAATTTAAGGAACTAATAGGGCCTAAATTATATAAACTCATGCCTTAATTTATTCTAAAAAAAAAAAAAAATTATCAAAGGTCATTAGGGTCTCCAACATTTTTTTGGTGAAGCAAGCCTATGGTTTTCCTTTTTTCTCTTCTCTAATCAAGGGGGAGAGGACCTCTTTTATAGGGAAAGGGAGGCCTCTCTCCATTGTAAAATTCGATAATGGGATTCTTAGCGGAGGAAAAATCCTAAGCCTCCAAATTTGGGAATTACTGAATATCCGTCTTGGTAAGGTTAGTGATGTAGTAAGACACGAACAATGAAATAAAACGAATGTGAAAGTGAGTGAAAGCGAGATGAACTCTATCGAAGAAAAAGGATCCAAAAGTGTCGAGGGACACTAAAGCAAAGACAAGAGGGCCACTGAACTTACTGGGGTGAACAGCAAAAAACAACAACGAAGATAACTTTGTAGTCAGCGATATAGATCCGACCTCCATCTGAGAGCCACTCTCAAAGGTGAAACTGTGTCAATCTGAAGCGGCGGAAGTCGGCCGCGTAGATGCTAGAGATGGTCATGGAGTGCTTATAATGGTCGTGATGTCTTTGTGTAGCGATCGGCACCCGTCTGTGCGGAAACTCACTTGAGAACATCAAGCGGATGAAATCTGACAATGAATAAACCATGTGATCAAAGTTTGCGATGATAACGATCATGAATCTTGGTAGCAATATATATCTCACGATAAGGATGAAATGCGAGTCGAACTATAGTGAAGGCATCGGAATCTTTGGCTGAAATGAGGAAGCATAGGCGAGCCTAAAGCGCCTTTATTTAGGATGTATAAAATGATCTGAGTGGGCGTTAGATATCTGAGAGATGAAGTCGAAAGTGAAGCTGGCGGTGCTGGCAAATGTGATCTGGGGATGGAGTATAGACATCGATCCATATAAAGACGAGTCTGAGACTGATATGCGGAAGATGAAGTTTGAGGCGTCGGCGTGGTCTTTAGCCGTGTGATACGGGGATGGAAGTCTGAACATCTTATCCATTATGGGAGGGCGAAGTCACGGGCGCTGTGTACGAGAGACGGGGAGATGCGAGACGTATGATTTGTTGTGCTAGCAAATGTGATACAGATGAAGTTTGAACCATCCCGATCCATATGAAGAGCAAAGTTTGAATGATATCACGAGGAAAGACGAAGTGCGAGCGTCGATTGCGGTCTTGTGAATGTGATCTGAATGAAGTATGAACATCTGATCCATATGAAGCGAAGTCAGAGATGCTTGATCTGTGAGAAAGACGAAGTACGAGCGTCGATCTGTTGAGCTAGCGAATGTGATGCAGATGAAATCTGAACATCTGATCCATATGAAGGCGAAGTCTGAGCGCTGATCTATGAAGTGAAGTCTGACGTCGATCTACTAAGCTGGCGAATGTGATGCGGATGGAAGTTTGTTTTTATCGATCCGTATGAGCGAAGTCCCGGTGCGATATCGCGGAAGACGGAGTCTAAGCGTCGGCTAGCAGTCTTTGGCCGAATGTGATCTGAATCGATATGAACATTTGATCCATATGAGCGAAGTTGACGCGTCTGCGAGAAGGCGAAGTCCCGAGCGTCGTCATTGAGCTAGCGAATGTGATGCAGATGAAGTCTGAACACTCCCAGTCCATATAGGCAAAGTCTGAGATGAATCGCGAAGACAAAATTACGAGCGCTTTATTGCGATCTTTGGCGAATGTGATGCAAATGAAGTGCGAACATCTGATCCATGTAGAGGCGAAGTGCGAGCCTTTGATATCTGACGAAGTACAGAGCATTTGATCGAGATAGTAGTGAAATTAGAGTATGCTAGTGTGACATCCAGCATAAACATGATGAAGTCCCAAAAATGTCATAACAATGACTCATATCCTCATTAGGAACTATTTGGACAAACCTGACCACGTCGAATGATCCGAAGATAAGGGATATGCCGATTATGGCATCTATCAAAACATGATGAAATCCAGAAAATGTCATGAGGGCTGTCATCTCGATAATGATTGTATGCACAAGCAAACAAATTCCTGATGATCTTGGCGGATAAGGGATGTGCCCAAGTATGACATGTATGTCATCCAATAGAGATGTGATGAAACCCCCAAATATCAAAATATAGCTCGACATCTCAACAAGAATCTATCTACACAAACAAACACATCCAAATGATCCCCACATATAGGGGGTATTCCCTAGTATGGCATGTCGAGGAATCAGTCTAAATCTCTGCATCCCCCAATAACAAAAGGCAACCTCGGGTCATCTAGAGCAAGTAACTAGAAATGGATCCACAAAGCTAAGCGAGGCATCTCAGAAAAGCCATATAATAATGTCCGGGATATTGACCCGAGTCTCGAAATGCTATCAAAGTAAATGTTGTCAAATAAAACATTAAATCCATAGTCTCGGGGGTGGTCTTATGACACGGGCCCAGTAATGTAGGCTTAGGGTGATAAGGTAAAAGAAATGAAGGGGAAACTAGGCTCAGGCTTACTGATGATCAACCCCATTGCCCTCGTGTGTGGAATGCCACATGCATAAGAAGTCTCATGAGCCATGGACATGAGACATCCCGATGGAAGTGCTTCTAATAACAATGATGTAATGCAAAAGTGTAACATGTGGTAGAGATGGTAAGAGGAAAATGATGTAAAGTGAAACATCAAACTCGAAATCAATAAACATATGAGGTGATAAATGTAGAAAATGAGAGGTATGAAGTCGAGAAAAAATAGCGATATGGAAAAAACTATTGATGATACTTATGATGAATCAACCCCGAATCTTTACATGGAAAGGCATGCCGTTGACATAATGGATGATGAATCTGACACTAACTTCGGAGCCCCTAGAGAGGATGGTCATCTCATATACCCTTTAATAAAATCTGAAGTAATACGTGATCTTTGGGATCACAAGAAGCTCACATACAAACTCCCACAAGTAATATATACACTCAAGACAATGATCCTCATAAATCCATATACGTACTCAAGGAATACTTATACTAAATACATACACGTGCGCATTTATTTATATATATATATATATATATTTTTTTGTTTTTTTGTTTTTTTTTTTTTTTTTTTTGCGCATAAAAGTGAATGAAACAATGAGAGACAAAACTAATATGGCAATAATGAACATATCTCAGCCTTGAAAGTCTGATAATACCAACTCCCGATGAGATGACATAAGCCCCTCAGGCCCGAAGTCTACGAATAAATGTCGATGGAAAAAGTAGAAGGGATGACAGCAAACAGAGCCCGATGTCGTAAAGAATGAATGAATCCGCAATCTAAGTGGGAAAGAATGAGATGAAACGAAGTCGAATAGAAAGAAGTGGTGAAAACATAAAAACTATGAAATGGAGCAGTCTGAGAGCGAATGCGGTAAGGCGATATAAAGAGCATTATCGATGTGTCGTAGCTTCCAGGAAGATCCCTAAACTAAGGCATCCACACACCGGAGGATTTTTATCCGAGTATGAAAGGTAAGCGGGGGCTATAAATAAAAAAATAGGCCCAGTAAATGTGAGACACAATGGGCTAGCAGCGGTAAAAAAGAGTGAGTAACAGTGATAAGGTATATATGACTAAGCAGAATGATGGCTATTTTATCCTGACCGAGGTCTCGAAGCGTAAAACATTTCGAGTTGATCCACATTGGTTGGCTCACGAGAATTAGTTTCCATCAAATCCGTAACCATGCGAGCTCCCCACAGAATTGACTCTCTAATAATCATAATGTAAGGCTCCGGTTGGGTCCTAAACTTTCACTCGTGGTATTCATCCTCAGGACTCTCAAACAAATCCTTCTTTGTAGTGGTCTAGAGCTTAACAGTTTTGAAGTGCGGGCCATCTTCCTTTGGTAAGCCTGAATATGGTCAATAGCTCTCAATCTCCTCTTATCTAACAGGCTAAGGCCCAGTCAATGCAGTGGCCAGATCCTCCTCCTACGAGAATTCTTTGCTCTGGGCTACTCTCAGGGATCCTATCTCCATCTCGCAGACAGCCTCCATGCCATAAACTAAGTAAGGTGTGACTCACATGGAAGTCTGCGAAAGGAGGTCACGATGCCCGTAATGCGAGGCTTCTTGGGTAGTCTGAAGTCGATCGTGCGCGAGAATCCTCTTCAATATTCTTGTTCGAAGCCCTCTCACCCATACTGTTGTGCACGGCTTATCACGGGTGATATGTGATGTTGGATGCCATATCCTATGTAATAAAGTGTCAACCTCACCACACAGGAAATGCACACTCTGTCAGATATCGACTCATGGGAACCAATATCTACGGATAAATGTGCAATATGATAAAGGTGGCCACTTTGCCGCATTTAGCTTGCATAGAGTGACCTCCACCACTTAGGTAAAATAATCGATAGTGGCCCAGAGAATGAATTCATGACCAGCTAGAGACTTGACGAGAAATCTTCGATAATATCCTATGCCTATCTGAAAGCGACCCGAAGTGAGGCCAAATGCATGCAACTCTTATGGTGGAGCACGTGTATGAGATCTCCATCACATCGACCTCTATCATCTACGAATAATGACAACAATGTCTCCGTAATTAAGCTGAAATAGCCAGTCCTCATAATCTTATGAGCTGACATATGTCCTCCATGTGGGGCCATAAACTTTGGCATGGACCTCTCTCTCATTGCCCGATCCAGGCCCGAGATCTCGATCTAAGCACAACAATAACACACCATCAGTTGTACGCCTATATAGTGTCTCTCCATTATCACAAAGCGGGTGGCTAATTGCCTCAAAGCTCTCTTGTCCTTGGTCGTCACGACCTCAGGGTATGTGTCATATCTAAGAAATTGATAAATATCATGATACCACGGCAGACCATCATCAAACCCCGACTCGTCAATTAAGCAACAATAAGAAGGAACACTTATAGTCTCAACTAGCAAGGGGCGAACTACCACACCTTTAGGAATGTCAATCATGGAAGCCCAGTAGCAAGGCATCGTGAGCGGTCTGCGCTCACAGAGTAGGTGAGAGTGTAGCTCGGTCGTCGAACCTCACACTAGTAACTCTATAAATAAGCATGATATGGCCTAAGCTTCACATCTTTGGTCTTTTCCAGTCACCTGGATCTGTCTACAATCACTGAATTACAGAATCGCAGAATATCTCATCCTTAATCGAGGCTTCCGAGTGCGGAGTCCTCACAACGATGGTACGCATGCCGCCATTACTCCTTGATGTTGTTCGTGGCGGATAACGATCCGCCAAAGGCGAATGAATTGATCTAGGGATATGATCGCCATGCGAAATCAATAGAACACCTATCCATATCCGAATGGTTGTTTGCACCATCAAGTACAATGCGCTAGCAGAACCAAATAGTCACCCTACGCGATCTCGTCAGGAAAATCATCATCAATCACTCTCTTGTCGTGCGAGTAGAGGCCAAGTGTCTGTAACACACTCCCTTTTATAGACTTTTGAGTGACATCTTGGATATCAAACTTTGTCAAAGAAGTACAAGCCATCTCATAAAGTCACGCTGAGTCGAAAAAGCTGGTATGTGTTAGGATATCTCAGAAGGATCTAAGCGAGAGCAAGATTTGCCACGGAATGCTACTTGTCATGTAATGTCTCAATCTCAGTGGCCCCAGACCAAAGCTAAGCGAGCGCTTAATCATGATGTACCTCATCATAATCTAACGCCTCTTACTCGGATAATAGATGGCTCGCTCCTTGCGGAGATCATCAGTTGGGCTAGCATACCTTTAAAGCGACATACGAGTATGAATATAACGAGAGGTCGTGGGGCATAGGAGGTACCAAAACGGGAGGGAAAGCAAATGCTCTCTGTCAGCTCCAAGCGCTACTTTGGCAGTCATCGAGCCTTAAGCTGTTTCTTCCTTAGAAGTCGAAAGATAGGCTGTAAGTATCTGTCAATCTAGCAATAAACACTAATATATTGCAGCCTACCGAACCTCGGATCTCGAGTCTCGGTGCAGCCTTGGTGGAGACATGTCAAGGATAGCTACGATCTTATCAAGATAAGCACCAATCTCAGCAATCTGTACAGCGAGGCTTCCCATAAGTTACTCCAAAAGTGCACTTCTTGGGATTCAGTCTCAATCTAAAGCATATGATCCTCTGGAAGAAGGGCTTTAGAGCTACCCAGTGATCTGCCTTATCACGGGACTTCACAATCATATCATCTACATAGACCTCAACATCCTGCTGCATCATAATAAAATATTGTAGTAGTTTGCTCTCACGATCGTGCTTTGTCGTTCTTGACCAGCTTGACATGACTTTATAACGGTAGGTGCCCGCTCGGTGATGAAGATGTCTTTTTCCACGTCGCAAGGCCATCATAATGTGATTATAACGAGAGAATCCATCCGCAAAAACTGACATCGCATGCCTGCGGTACTATCAACGACATGTCAATGTGGGAGGAAATCATCATAGGGCTAGCCTTGTTGATATTTCTAAAGTCCTTTCAAACTACAACATACTGTAGTCCTTTTTGGGAGCAGGGAATGACATTAGCTAGCCACTTTCGAGTCATAACCCAGACCCGCGTCCCAGAAGCCCGACACTAAGTTGGCACTAGTCTCTCCTTCACCTATAAACTCCATAGAGGGTGTAATCGCCTCAATTTTTACATGTAGGTCTGGCATGTGGCCTGAGTGGTAGATGATCTTTGATATGAAGGGTGAGGGCTGGCATGTCTCGTATGACCATCACGAAAACATCCAGTATGATATGAGTAGCTTTGAGCAAGCTATCCCTCTCATCTGTAGACAAAGTGGTACCGATCCTCATATCTCTAGGTTGGTCTGCTGTACCAAGGTCAAAACATCTCAAAGGTCATCAAAATTTGAAACTATTTGTCGATAAGTATGATCGGATCGAGACCCGATCTATCATCAAAATCGAGCTGCAGACTTATCATCAATATCATGAATGCGCGTGATGTAGGTGAATGAGGTGCATGTATTAATATCATGATAAAGAGGCAATTGAATACTTGAAATGCTCCGTCCATAGATGAAAAGGCAAGTACATCATCGAAGCGTGAGACAAATCCCGTGAAACATCAAAAAGAGAGTGGTAGGTCCACGACCTTCGGACTCTCCCGTATTAACATGTCCTAGAATGTCGAGGATGCAATATCCAGCAATAACATCACGTGTCGCATCATCATTTGGAAGCGAGAGAAGCATCCTCATCATCTCTCAATGACACACGAAAATAACAGTGCGAGGAATCGGCTCGAGGCGGGCTAATAACCATCATTGGCTCCTCATCATGTCGTCGGATGACATAACCATATCGATACCCCATGTCGGCTATCATCGGGGAAAGCACATAGTGAGCACACTAGACATGAGGAAGGAGGAGGAATAAGTGGTAGAAATGCTCCAGGGAGCCAGCACTACAATCAGAGGAAAATTTGTGAAAAAAAAAGCTTATGCAGCTCAACATGCTGGATATCAGTAGGCTCATAAATTGATCCATCGAGATGCAATAATGGCTCTGAAGCCCTCACAAAATAGTCAGTCAACCTTAAATTATGGGAGGCAGGATAATCCAAATGGGAATGTGATGAAGTCGAGATTTGACTATCTCATTGTGATTGTGCCATGCAGCCAATCTGCCTCTCTGGTACAAATCTGAAACGAAGGGTGGGTCGTGGTCAGCGTGATAAATTCGCTACGGCCATGCTGATGACGCCTTAAACCCAAACCGAGGCATATGACATGCTCCTGTCATATCCCAACGACCATGCTACTATCTTGATAAATAACATAGGTATTTAATCTCAGTGAAATCCCCGGCTCCGCAGTCTGTAACTCATCAAAGAGAATCGATCATGCCAATCATCACCCCCATGGCTAATCTCGATCTGCAGCTCAAAAAGTCAAATGTGCCCCTCTGTAGATGAAATAGTGATCACTTGACCATCATGAATGAACTTCACCATGGATGGGATAAGCGTAGCACTATGGATCATGGATGGCCTAAGAGTAGGTTAAAGGATATAGGGATCCTGAAATAAAATAGAACAGAAAATGGCGCTCAATCATCGGCTGAGAGTCAAGGTACCACATCACCTCTGCGAATCTTGTCATAAGCTTTCACTGTCTGTGTGGATGGCTCAAAATCTGTGGGCCCATATCACAGAGCGGTGCAGTGGCAGAGTGGGCGCATTAAGGCGGATCCATTGTCTAAGAGGACCAGATGAGAACACGGCAGCCTAAGCGGCCAGTGATATGGCCAAAGGTCGGGTATGGTCTTAACCCTCCGGAGGGTAAAGTCATCCTCGGAGAAAGCTTGATGCAATTGGCTGACCCGGTTGTGAGCATATGTATCGGGGCCCTGCGGAGATGTGGTCGGTGTCGACTCGAATCCGACAGAGCCACCCAATCAAAGAGAATCTCTCTATGGAGTGGTAGAGGAAGGTAACAAACTCGAATAGAGATACGAGCATGTGTACTACATGTTGCTTGATGATCCTCATCATCCTCTCCTCGTTGTCTCGTCTCACAGTAGTATCGAGGATCTATGGGCGAGATGAGCGGAAGTCAGCTGTTTGACCACTCGCTTCTCGATAACATCTTTGGATCTACGGTGTATCATTGTCCTCGGTATGGAGTCGAAATAAAGAAGGAGTCTGAACACTATAACGAAGCGAAGTCAGCGCAGCCTTTCGGTGTAGGGGATCAAATTGGAGGTAATGCCGTGGCAAAGCGACATGTAGTGAATCTTAGCTCGAAAACACCTCATGAACCCCATCATCGCCATAACCATCATCAAATGCTATGGGCTCCGACCTCTGATCATCCCATGACAACATATGGATGCGATCCTCGGACTCGGCAAAATCAATGGAATGAATACCCCCTGTTGGAGGAGGAACATGTGTAAGAGTAAGTCGAAAGGGGTTAGAGCGGTGCTAGGTTGTGTTGCCTGATACTGTTGATGAGTCTGAGCGGCATGTCTCGAAAGCGGTCTGATGCATGAAGTATGCCCCGAGGCCGCGATGATAAGCCTGATGTGAGTCCATCCGAAAATGAGGGTGAAAAAACTTACGGTAATGGCCTTGGTGCTAATGGACTAAACAATCCGATGGTCGTCGTCAATGTTTGTAAGACCTCGCTGACGTACTGAGTGGCATAAAGTGTACGGTGTCTGAGCTCTTGTGTAGGAACTGTGGGGGCTCGGGGTCTAAGATGAGCAATAGGTGGCCTCTTCACAACTGTCACGTGTCGCGGGTGCGGTGGAGGGTATGGAATTTGGCCAACCTAAAGCGCATGAGGTGGTATGGAAGGTGCATGTTAGGCCCCGGGAAGCGTCACGCTGGCGGATCGATCCGACGAATGGATCGGCAAAGTCGAGCGCGATCTTATCTATCTTATCTTTGGGACTCTCATTGACTGTTCTTTCAGCCCCGAACTTGTACTGTGGGTATCTGACGATTTACGTAATAACGAAAATCATTTTACATATCTGAAAGACTGCGGAGTGGTGTCCATCACAATTTTACATATCTTTTTGAGTCCCATTTACTTATACATGTACATTTCTATTGAATATATTTTGTAGTGAATATAGTATAATCCATACTCCTTCATTAGGTTTACATGCCATATACATATCTAATACAAAACATCGGGATTGCGGAAGCGTATTTGGTGAGCACCTATCTACGAGATGGCACTAGCTACCTTTGATGTGGAATGTCATATCCTCTATCTTTATGTTACAACTCACGTACCTGGATTGAACACGTCTTTATTTTTCTACGACTTGAGTAGAACGTAAGCATGGAATAGCATGCACCAGTAGCGCGTCGCGAAACTTATACATATGCAGCTCATCTATCTATACATATTCATATAAACTTTGATTACTTAGCATCTTTGCTTTCCTATTATGTCAATCTCTTTGGGTACATGTTCTATGTCTTTGGCATATCTTTTATCTATACTTTTCTTTGTATTCTGTTCTATCTTTATATCCTATACTTCTCATCTTTCATATCTCCATGAATATAAGACTTATATTTTTACTATCTGTAATCTATATCTATCATATGTTTTCACATATGTTTTTCATAATTTCCATATACTATGCCTCATATACCTTTCTCTTTATCTACTTTACGTACTTTGCTTGTTCTATATCCTTTTACAGTCATAATATTTTATTTCTTTTCTATACTATATATTATTATCTCTTTGTTCATGTACTATTTTCATATACCTATATTCATGTAATGTTCATTTCATATCACCCCGATTTGCAATTACATAACGCCATATGATGGTCATATACTATGCTTTTCATCTTATCACGTCATATCACATGCTTTCATATGATATTCATATCTTGTGTTTTCATATACTTTATCTGTCATATACATTTAGGTAATCATTTAACGCTGCTATTTCTTATTACTTGTATACTTGTCATATACTTTTCTCTTTCATATCTTTATCTTTGTTCATATACTTTTCATATCTTTGACATCTTGTACTTTACTTCTTGTTCTTGCTTTGTCTATACTTTCATGCATATGGTGTTTAATATTCTCATATCATGTCATATATTCTATACATATCATTTCCTTTTAGGTTTCGTATGCCAAATTTTCCTTAGAGAGCGGATACGGGAAATAAGCGCCTTATTGTGTACCGAAGGTCTTATCAGCATCACTGAGCAGGTGATCTCTGTCTAATATGTACTAGAAGGTACTATCCTTTGTCTGAGGCAGTGATCTCTATACATTTATACTCGAAACCATCATCCCAGCGCTGTCTGAAGACGATGACCTATATGCCATGTGCTATGTGTGACCCTTCGGGGCCAGCATGATCAAACAGGATCTATGTCATCGACAAGCGGGACCTGAGTATTTGTTTATGTATATCTTTACTTGGCGTGTATCTTCCACTATAGGCATGCCTATCCTATCCCTCTACCGGGTTCTAAACGGACGTGACTTTATTCGTTTTCTGGCATATCTCATAAGCATAGACAACTATTTATCGCAATTGCTTATACAATATATCTGTCATTACCATAATTTGTATTAGTTTCTCATATCGCGCTAGATTCATATTATGGATTTCTCATATTTCTACATATTTTTTATATATTCCCTTATCTTTTGCTATCATTTAGTTTTGTCTCCGTATCATATATGTAATCCTATCATATATCATGAATACATCTATGCACTCTTGTATTTATATATTCATATATAGCTTTCTATATTCATATCTCTTTATATCATTTACACATCATATCCTTTATGCGTTTCTATCAGGATTTAACTATTCATGTACTTTCTGTTTATCCATGTATGCTTTTGCTTATTCATATATTCATATCATACCTTATATTCATATACTTTCCTATACATGCTTTTACTACTCCCGGATGCCTTTATATTGTATTTCATATATTGTTCCATATTACTTACTCTGTCATGTCTTTTATCTTTATCTGGTAATGTCGTATCTTTATTAACGTCTTTGTCATCTTCTTTCTCTATTGTTCTACTTAGCATTTATAATTTCTATCATTTGTTCTTAGCATGTTCTATCTATTCATTTAGGTATATCTATCATATAATCCTATATTCATATCATATTCATGTATTCTTGAATATGATATGAATATTGCATTTTCTATATTTTCCTTGCATCTATACATATTGCATTTTCTATATTTTCCTTGTTTCATGCCTATTACATATGGCATTTCATATACTTGTAAAGTATGATGTCTATGAAATCACACCTCATTCATATATTCTTATTCCTCTATGAATCTGCTGCTTAGGAATTGGAATGTCCAGTGAGATCATCGAACTAAAGTTATGACATTTTCATATGCTAGTCATTTCTAGATTTTACTCGGGACTGTTTAAAAATACCCATTTTTCCAGTGTCTTGCCTCCATATTGACACTGGTTCTTCCTCCTTTAAAGCTAAGGTGCTAAGGGTTCTACTCAAACTGGAATCACCCAATTGAACCTTTGAAACTCAAGATATGACCTAGACACAGGGCTACTCATGTTCCATGGAACCTTGAAATTTGGCTTGAACATGGCCACCCGGAGTGAATTGCAGGCCACCTAGAATCATAATTTGATGATGCCTATTTCTGGATGTTTGGTTCTCCTTGAAGTCTATATTAATTAGCCACTGAATCACTCAAATCGGATAATAATTGAGCAAGTTATGGCTAAAATACAAAAGCTGGTCGAAATAGAAAAACATAACACTACACAATAAAATTTGGTCGGCTGTCTTAGAGTCACAGTGCTGAAAACCCCAACCGGAATGTAAGGCTTTTTCTCACATTTTTCCATATTTTTCCACCCCAAACCAACTCTATACTTCATATACACCTCAAAACCATTTCCTATGCATCTTGTAATCTCTTTTCTCCTCAAATTCTCTTTCACTACTTATCTTATTTCAAAAATCTATCATGAATTACTCCCAAACCAACTATAATATGGATCCTAACCCATACATAACCCAAATATAAGGATTAGTTAGGGTTTGTTCTAAACCCTAACTCCATTACATGAAATTAAACCATGAATCCAACCTCAAAGGGAGGATTCCATATTCTTATTGTACTATTTAAGGTTTTACCTAGCTTACTTTCCATAATTTTGGGGTTAGGATGAAACCTAGCAAAACCCCTAGGTTTGAGGGACAAATACTAACCATCCCGAGCATGGAAATTCATACAAAACTTTAGAATTCATGTAGTTCCATACCTTTTGCTCCTCATCTTAACTTCCCTCTTCTCTTCTTCTTACTCTTCCTCTTCCTCTTCTTCTCTCCTTTTTGCTCTTCTCTCTCTCACGGTTTCTCTCCCCCGATTTGAGACAGGTGAGTCTTAAATCAGTTTATAAGGCGTATTTGTAGAATATTTAGCTTATTTCCCATTTTGCTATTTAGCCCTTCCATTCTTTATTAGTTCAATCCAACTTATTCAATTTTATACTTTGGCATCCCCTCTTTTCATCTTATGACACTTAAGTCCTCAAGTGGTAAATGACTAATTTACCCTTGGCTTTATTATTAATTCCAGGTCTCTCGTTTTATTTTCCGAAAATTTATATTTAGCTTATAATATACCCTAAACAAGTCCGAAAACTACTAGGGTATATTTCCGGGTATTACATGAACTCTAGGCGTAGGAAGTCCTATGCGGTCGTATAGATGCGTACTGAGGCCTGGGTGCCCCATGTCTAAAGGCTGAAGTGGCTCTACCTCCACAGTGCATACATGATCGGATGAAGCTTCTTCCACACTATTAGAGAGAGGAAGAATCCAGGCCATAAACCCTTGCGCCATACCATCCTCGTTCCTCTGATACCTATCAAAGCTGTAATCCATAATCGGTACACCCATAAGATGTCTAGCGTAACTGGGTTGTAGACTCCTCATGATCATGCTAATATGTGCTCTGCTGTCTACGATGGACGTCGATCATCTAGACCAACCTTCTCCTCAGCCCCGGGAGATGAATGGTGTAAGCAGTCTCATGAGCTCCACGCCTCGTAGCCTCGAAGCTCTCTCCTAGTGACATCCCATGTGATCTTTGAAGGCATCGGATAAACTCACAGTAGAGCGAGATCATCTAGTCCACTCTTGTGAAGGCGTCAAGGTGGCAAAGCCGGTATCTGTGCCACGCTGCTCGATGTGAAGAGACAACATGATCAACTAAGCCTTATCTAAACCCATGCCCCTCATCAACTGACTATATATCCTCAAATGAGTACGTGGACATCCTTTGCCTGTATAACGCTCCATGTCAGGCATCCGAAATTTAGGCGATGTGGAGGTCGCCCCAGGTGCACTATCAAATCCATCCCCACATCTATAGCCTCTTGCAACTCTTAGCTATTTAGCGTGCGCTCTACTCTGTATACGATCATTAGAAGCACTTAGATAGTACAGAAACCCCAGGAAAATAGTCGCATGTGGGTGGATCCCACCTCTGTAGACCTCTACGGATGATAATAGGGTGCCACACGAGGGGATGGAGGCGGTCTGCCATCTAAGCCATCGATGGAGGTGGGGTGGGTGGCCCCCATGTCAAGCGGCTATCCTCACGTGAATATCTTTGAAAGTTGTGGGGCTGTATCCTTTCAATCCTCGGCGAGGCTGTATCTTTGTATCTTAGAGCCACGGCGATAGTCACAGCAATCGCTCGATACTTGTGCATGTGGTTCCATGTCACGTACGATCCATTTGCACGTGCTAATCTGCCTCAACTCTAACCCGCCCAGCAGAGATGTGGTCCCAATTTATGTCAGTGAATCCTGAAAGTGTAATCGAAACAAATAAAGTGGAGTCCATGTCGAACCAAAAAAGAACGCTACTATTATGAAACTGAAATAAGTAGTCCATCACCATGCACAAAACTGCCCCACTGAAACTCAATACTTTGATAATCTCTGTATACATTAGAGAGGAAACCAAAATAGAGGAATTTGGATCCATATCATATTAAGTAGCCACTGAAGGCTCACGGATGCATACGTGTAGGATAAGTCATAATCGATGGATGGCTTCGACCTAGAGGTCGATGGTGGCTCACAAAGAAGAGCCTTGAAAGGTAGGTAGGTCTTTTAAAGGGGTCCCTATCAGGAGCGATTATACCCTCGGTGGTACCTGACCTCCTGCACGTCTCCGAGAGGGCCCAGGCGCTCATGCGAGGTGGTGTCAACTCACACATGCACTTCTGACATCCCCGAGAATGGCCTATGGTAAAAAGGCTCTCACTGCTCTCGGCCTTTCGGGAATAAACTAGGTGTACGAGTGTATGTGTGGGTGCATCAAGAAAAACCTAAATGACATCTAAACCAAAGCCTGCTTGAAGATGCAAAGTATCTTAAAAATCCTAGCTCTGGGCTGCTCCTAAGTCTTCGAAAGATTGGACTCCTCGGCATCGAAATATAAGCCACCTCAAAATGCTCACAAGCAGATTATGGCCATCTTAGACCCTTACTCCTAGTCACTAGACTAGGTCGAAAAGCAAGCAAGGGCAATAAGTCCAACGACAAACACAAAACCAAAGACACAAAGTTAGTCGAGACTAGAGGTTTTGAGATAAGGGGATACATGTACACCCCACATAGACATCGACGAGCAATCTGTCTGAGAAGAAGTAGTCATCTGAAGTGCGGGTATATCATCCATATCTACACATAATCTAAGTAGAGTATAAGATGAACATGATGTGTATATAACAGTATTGAAAACAGTGACAAACAAGATGAATAGAATAATCGACGATAAATTAAACTGACCAATACTAATCTGTGATTAGACATATGAAGAATCTCAATCATTAGTCAAAATTCTCATTGTTCTATACACAAAAAGCACAAAAAGAAGTATCTATAAATTAACCAATCAAACTCCACATTTTCCCTAATTTGTATTCAAGCTTGACCCTCATTGTCCCCAGTGGAATCGCCATTTTGTGGACCCCGCATTTTTGGCTATTATGTGTTTCCCACTAAAAGGCGAGACTCGTTTTTTATTTTAAAAAAAACCATTTTTAGAAAACGGTTTGAAGTCGCCACTTATTTTTGTTTTTTTATTTTAAAAGGGAAAACAAAATAAGAAAGAAAAACCCTAAATGTAACTCTGATATTAAGAAAAAGCTTGATGCAGGGAAAATCGAGTCTAGGTCAGGGAATTCGGAGTTACTTATCGGGAATGTACGATGGAACAGTAGCACCCCTCTAGCCTAAAGTCCAGGTCTCTCAAACAAACTAAGAAAAATATTTAACATTGTCATTTAATGAATACCGAAGATAAGCAATAATAATACAAAAAGCATGCAAGACATATATAAATAAATAATAAAGCAAAGTCAGATGAGAAAAATGTGTACCTGGACGGCATGGTAGAAGTGCTACCAATTGGGAAATAATGTTAGTGCAATAACAAAATACATTATTAATTCAATTAAATTTTGGTTATAAATCATATGTAATTATTCATTAAAATGATACATGGAATGTAGGCCCACCTAGGCCATTTACATGTTATACAAATTAACTCCCAAAATTTCATTTATAGGAATTGTATAATTAACCGTGTGTTTGAGATTTTGAATACAGTTGAAATTGAGATTTTAAAGGTGGAAGTTTGAAGTTGAAATTTGAAATTTTAGATTTTTAGGACTTAAAATTTAGAAATTAGGAATTTTCAAAATTTAAGACTAGAACCATTGAATCTTGAAATTGAAATTTGGAATTTGAAATTGATAAGCAAATTTTAAGAGTATGAATTTTGTAAATTTGAAATTATAAACTTTAAAATTGGAAATTGAAAATTGTGGAACTTGAATTTTGAAATTATGACACTTGATTTTTGAAATTAGATTTGCAATTTTAAGTGAAACATTGAAATTTGAAATTTGAGGTTAGTGGACTTGAATTTTTAAAATTGAAATTTGAATTTTAGAAAATGAAATTTGATATGGGGGCTTAAAATTGAGAATTAAAAGAGTTTAGAACTTGAATTTTTTTAAATTTGAGGATTTATTAAATTAAGGAATTGGATATTAGTTTATATGTTAAGAAAAAAAAAAACATCAACAACTGAAAAAAGCAATATATATACATACAAGAAGAAAATAATACTATAAATTAAATTACTAATATAATATATATACGAATGATTGATAAAAAAAAAAAAACTATATAAAAGAATAATAAAAGAAAGTCAAAGAAAAAAAATATATAGTGACAGGTAGTTCCACAGGAATGAGGCAGCCTCTCGGTGAAAATTGCCTCAAAGTTAGGATTATGCCCAAAATTGCTGACGAATTTCCTCAGAAGCCATCAAATCTTTAAACTTTGAGACCACTTAGGACTTCCGCTCGTGTGGAGGAAGACCCATAGTCTCATAAGAAAATAAATTTAAGGAACTAATGGGGCCTAAATTATAGGCTATGTAATTTATTCTCAAAAAAAAAAATTTAATCAAGGGTCATTAGGGTCTCCAACCTTTTTTGGTGGAGCAAGTCTGGTTTACTTTTCCCCTCTTCTCGAATCGAGGGGAGGACCCTTTTATAGGAAAGGAGACCGCTCTCCATTATAAATTTCAATGTGGGATTACCTCCCCACAAGGAAAAATCCTAAGCCTCCAAATTTAGGTCTATTTAATATTCTAGGCCCAAAAATACCATAATCGTTTTTTCAAAAATATATATCAAAATCATAATCATATACAAATATGATATTTTAAAAACTAAAAAATATGATATTTTTTAAAAATCTTATTCAAAATACATCTTCTTGTCTCATTCAAAATATAAATCAAAATTATAGCATTGCACTCACGCCCCGAATGTATATAAATGTAGTTACTTACGATTTTCATTCACCATCCAATAATAAATAGCAATTGAGGGAGAAGACAAATTTATATCAGTTTCTAAATGTCTCATCTTATCATACCAGACAAATTTTCTTCTTCTTAATTTAATTATCGGGTTTTTTATTGTTTTATTATTCTCGATTCATTATCAGCAAAGATATATTCGTATAACTTGAGACCTATTCATTATCAGGCAAAGTTATTTGTATATAATATAAATTTTTTGAGGTAAATGTTTAACTCAATATCTATTTGTAATGTAGTAATTTGATTAATCTTATTTTTAAAATTTGCTATAATTTTTAAAATCATATATGCAGATGGCAAGTGAGTGACCAAAATATGATTCTTTTTATTGAGATTATAGTTCTGGTGTGAAAAATCACATGTGTATTGTTTTTTGTTTGAATCGTTTCATATAAGTATGTAAATAAAAATAAATTTTTTACATTGTTAATGTTAATGTTAAATCACATCAAATACATATTTCTTGTATTTCATAAATTGATAAATTTTGAAAATTAGTAAATTTTGAAATTTTATATATTATGAATTTTGATTATTTAAATAAGGAAAAAAATAGGAATTTGCAATTATTGAAAATTAAAAATAATAATTTATAAGTTACGAGTGGAATTAGAAAATTTGAGATGAAATCAAATATATAAATAAATAAATAAAAATTTATTTTTAAAAGTCTAGATGAAAATTTATGAAAATATGAAATAAAATAAGTTATGAAACTTTATTTATTCAAACCTATCTTAAATAGCATTAGTACTTTTTTTGGGACAAAATTAATTATGATATTTTACTTTTATTTATTTTATTAAAATATTAGTTGATGTATTATGTAAACATAAAAGTCTATCAATATTTATAAAAGTCCATAAAAATATATCAATACCTATAATTATGCAAGTCTATAAAAATATTTTAAAATAAAAGTTTGTAAAAGTCATCATCACATTTACAAACTTCATAAAAGCCTATAAATATCTACAAAATTTTGTCAAAGTCTATAAAAGTATTTTAAAATAAAAGTATATGAAAGTCATACACACATGTACAAACTCCGCAAAAATCAATATAAGTCTTTAAAAATCTACCAAACTCTATAAAAGTCATAATTTTAAAAATGTCTATAAATGTCATTAAAAGTCACAATCGATACACCCTTGATTCTTGACTCGCTTTTACATTTTTTTAAGTTAAAACGACAATTGTTAATTACGGTTTTAAGCTTAAAGTTAAAGTCATAATCATCAACTTTAACTTTAGTCATTCATTTTTAATTTTACTTATGAGATCTCCATAAGTAAGATTATCATAAAGAATTGTTCCCTGAAATCGTTCCCTCAAAGTTCCTTGTACTTTTCTGCCAAGCTGACTGGAAGTGGCTTGTCAGATATTTATTTCGATATGATGCCCTTGCCATACTTATAGTCATACTTTTGACACAAACACATCATGATACCATTGGGAAATCACTTAGTGTGTGCATCTGTAAGTTTTAGAAAGATTTAAATTTCGTTTTAAGAGTATTTTATTATCTCCAATGAAATGTTTTGATACTGTATAAACTAATATGTACTGCATTTTGCTCTCCTGTTGTTTCTTTGATACTAGTTTTGATAAACTTTATTTCTTCATCATTGAGGGAATTTTCCCACCATTCTCTTAATACTCCAATAAACCCTTCTAATAAGAGTTCAACTACTTCATGATCTTCATTTTTAGTGGAATATGCAATTACTACCATGAGCATTTCATGAAGAATATTCATGATTTAATGTTCTGAGCATCCATCAATATTCCATTCATAAAGACCTTTAGAAGTATACATAGATCGTAAATGAAATATTTCTTCATATTGGATATCTGGAGGAGTAGGTTTAGGGTAATAATTTTTTGTCCTTGTTTGATGGCGAGTTATTCTGTTTATTTGTTCTATATCTGAATTATTGGTTTAAGTTCCAGTATATGAAGATTTAGAACCATTTAAAACGTTAAGTTGTTGTTTTGAAGAATAAGGGTATATTGTTGTAAGATGAACAATCTCTAATTTTTTTACGAGAATTTTCATCAATTCACTATTTTGTATTAGTTTCCAAATTTGAGCCAGTTTGGATTCATTCGGGTGGTTTTGAATAAAAATCATAATCCGAATAGGATATATAACTCGCCTTTTTTGTTTGTGGTAGCAAAAGAGTTCGTTCTAGCCTATCCATTTGAGAGTAAATAGTTCCCAAAATATGATTTGTAAAATTATTTTGTTGTTGGAGGCTTTTTATTTGTTTTAGATTTGCATTCATGGATTCATCATCTTTGGGATTAGTCTTTTTGTAAGGAAAAGCTATTATTTATGTATTTTGAGCTTTGATTATTATTTCTTCTAAAGGAGGATAGGTAGATACTATCTTCTTTTTAGAAGTAGTATCTCATTCATTTTGAAACATACTGACTTCCGCAAAAGGATACTCAATATTATTGGTTGTTGCATAAATTTTAAAATAAGTAAACATTGAAATATTTATTTCCATTGTTTCAATTGTTTGATACAATTGAAGTTTAAAATTTTCCTTTTTTGCACATGTTAAGTTAGAGAAAAACCATGCACTATTTTCTTTATGCTTTTGAGATTTTGCCTCGTTCCTTAAGAATTATTTGTTTATCTAAAATTCTGTTTCATCATCATGAGCTAGCTTGGCTCATCATTTGTTGACATTATTTGAGAATAGGTTGAAGACCTTTATGGAGAGGTATCAATTTGATATTGTCTTGTATATACTTAAGTCATGAATTGTTGATGAAGAATTTATTTCTTCAAAGTTGATTGAAAATTAGATCTTAAGGGAGTTCTAACTTATAAAAAGAAATTTGAGGAAGTGGCAGAATAGGATATTCTAGGAGTTTATTTCCTAGGTTCAAAATTGATTTGAACATTTCCTCTTATGTCTTCTATTATTAATAAAAGTTTTGGCCTTTCAATGGGCTTTGGAGCTAAAAGCTGTTTGAAGTTTAATTCCTTTGATTGTGTGAGATTTTCCCAGGGAATTGGTTTTGGAATTATGACCATGGAATTCTTCTCATTTGCTTGCCAAATTAAGGTTTGATCATTAGGGGATGATAATAGGCAATTTGGGATGATGGTAGAAGGTCATTGCAACATAATATACTCTGTATACTATAAGAATATTCCTGGATCTAGAATCCATGTCATAGTTGTAGCGCCCTAACTGACACCCGATGTCGGGCGGGTGTTTTTGTCTATTTATTTTTATTTTATTTTATTTCATTTTTCCTATTTACTATAAACTTGTTCATTAATATACTGTTAAACATTTAACTTGAAATATAATATGTAGCAGTGGATTACAAAATATATTCAAACTCCATAAATGGAAATTGTTGACATATACAAACTTTACATTGTTTACAAAACAAAGACGCTTATATAAAATAGACAACAAATGTCCTCGGGGACACATAGTGTTGCGTTGACCTTGATTGTTGATGCGGATTGTCTTGGCTTCTATTTCCTTATTCTCTACTTACACGGATGAAACACCCGTGTTAAGTTTATAGCATAATGGAAATAATACTGGTGGTCGACTCTAATAAGGATCATCACACTTTAGACACATGTATATACATCTAACATATCATATACTTATACCCATGCTTATACATATCTCATACTTACTTATCATATTGTGTTTCATTTCTTATTATCGTTCATATACATTTTGTGTCATTTTACACTTTGTTTTTTGTTTTTGTCATTGTGTATTTGTCATCACATAGCAGTGTCATGCTTCTCATATAATGTCATTTATCATATTCAAATCATTTTCATATTCTTGTCGATTGTTTTTATGTTTCATGTCTGCATATACCTTAGAAGTGGATACGGGAAACTATAAGAACCCGAAGGTGCTATTATGATTGTACGAGACAATAAACTATAAGGGCCCAAAGAAGTTGTTATCATTGTACGAGACAGACTATAAGGACCGAAGACCGCTGTATTTATCATTATGCAGAGACAATGACCTCTATAAGGACAGAAGATCTTGTAATGAACCCTAACAGTCATTGATCGGTGTCTTATGATTTTTATCCCCTAATAGGCATGCCTATCTCTATCCCCCTACCCGATATCTGAAAGCAAAAATCATTTTTATTTCATTTTCAGTACATATCTCATATCCCCGAATAACTATTGTTATCAAGTAATCATATACGATATTTACAATCATTTACTCTTATTGTGGGACCCCTTTCCCGGCCCGATCCTTTTTGGCGGATCGAGCCAGGAGTCAGGATGCCACTGTTATCCTTTCAAATCACTCAAAATCCAATCTTTGCAGAAGCGATTTCAAAGTGGGCAAGCCCGCTAAGCATTTACATTTAACAAAATATATATTTAGAGTACAAAATGTTTTGCAAAATATAGGATTCAAAAAGCATGGAATGAATGCACGTAATAAAAGCATACTCCATTCCTTCTTTTTTGACTCGGCTCCTCGATCTTGGGTCAAAACTTTTCGATCACTATCTATCTTTTTCGGTACTGCGCATTGGTAAAACAATCGCTAAGCATTTTCATGCTTAGTGGTTCTATACAAAATCCATTCCTGGTTCAGTTTAAATCAAATCATGCAATTTAACAATTCAAAACTTTCAAACCTTTATGGATGATCAATGTAAATACAATACAAATACTTGTTATATATACAATCAATTATAGTTCATTGATCATCCCAAAAGTACACTTTCATATCCAATATTTCACAATCTCAAATCAATTCAAATATGCTCACAAATTCAATTAAGTTATGCAATTCAATTCAGTTATGCCAATCAATTCAGTTATCCCATTCAATTCAGTTCTGCCAATCAATTCAGTTCTGCCATTCAATTCAGTTACGCCTTAGCAATTTAACTTTATGTCTTGATATCACGAGGGATATCGAGTCGCGTATGATCCCATTGGGCCTCTGGGCTGAGTATAAAACGGTTTTATAACCACGATCTGATCCCTTTGAAATTTGCGGTTATAAAAAAATCGAATTAGTGAACACTATTGATACGGTCATTAGAAATTTGCTGATCGGAGTGACACATCAATCTGATAGTTTGCGATCTTGCTATTTGACTATTTATTGGTATACCAATCTATCCTTAATACGAAATAAACGGTTAACATTCTATTAAGGGCGTTCAAATCCTTTATAGCAAAATATAGTACAATACGTACATTTGTATAAATAGTTCATTTTCAATAATCATGCAATTGTCATATGCAAACATTTCCACAGTACCTTTCTCAAATCAATTAAAACAATTTAATATGATTTTCTTATGAATTTAGAACAAGCATTTCAAATATTGAAACGAGAATAGGAAAAATAGAACAAACGTGCAAAAACTTGAAACGAGGAATAGAAGTCGGTAGAACAAACCCAAAAGCTTTGCACTTTGATTCCAAGTCCTCGGAATCAATCTCAGTTTAAAGTTTCCTCCTAAATCTGACCCTATTCCAAACCATTAAAGAACAATATTATTTTGTGCGTACTAGTAGTTTTAGTTAGGATATTTTGGAGTTTAATATGAATTCCAATTTCAACAAGCTATATATAGATGGATTTTTGACTCAATGGGCTTTCCATAGAGTTTAAGAACACCCAAAACGGAGTTCGAACGAAGGAGTTATGACCTTCAGAAGTTGGAGGTCATACGTAGTCACACCCAGCCGAGCTGATTGAGCTGACCTGACCTCGGTAAACTCGGTCTGACACCTCGGTCTGACACCTGCTATCCTCCTCAAGCATATGAATGAATTCTTGATTCAATGGGCTTTCCATAGAGTCTAAGAACACCTGAAATGGAGTTCGGACGAAGGAGTTATGAACTTTCGAAGTTGGAGGTCATACGTAGTCACACCCAGCCGAGCTGACCTGATCTCGGTAAACTTGGTCTGACACCTCGGTTTGACATCTGCTATCCTCCTCAGGCATATGAATGAATTCTTGACTCAATGGGCTTTCCATAGAGTCCAAGAACACAGAAAGCGAGTTCGGACCGAAGGAGAGTTATGACCTTAGAGTTGGAGGTCATACGTAGTCACACCCGGTAGTGACTGGCCCGACCTCGCTCGGTGACCTCTGCCGGTGACCTCTGCTGACCTCCTACGAGGCTGACCTCAGTAAAGGACCATAACTTAGTCTACAGAGGTCGAATTGAGAAAATTCAAAAACCCTAAAATCGAGTTCGGTGATGTGAACGCAATTCTGAGGAAGGACTCACTTCAAATTCCCTTTATTTATTGCAAGGAGAATCAGTTATAGGTGCGGCTAATGCGTACTACCACAATGTAAGCTGACTTCCATGGTTTAAAATACAGCAAACATTCCCTAAGGCAAGATAACCACCACACAACCCTTAGGGTAGAAAATAGCAAAGTAGGAGAAGACACCTCTTGGGTTGTCGAACTCGGGTCCGATCTCTACTTGCAGCTCTTGTCACGAGGAAGGACTTTCCCTCTTGCTTTGCCAGAGACCTATGGCCCGATCGTCGGAAAATCTAGAGAGAAGGTAGAACCTCTCTCTCTAACTCTCCATTTTCTCTGTTTTCCTTTTCTTATGGATCACCCTTAATCGTATTTTAAAAAAGGAGGAAACTTCCTTCATCTTTCTTATATGCCACATGCCCTTTCCTTGATTTTTTTTCTTTATTTCTTTTTGTATTTAGGTCCCTCCATTTCTCTATTATTCCTCATTTAAGTCTCTGATATTTTCCCTTGCTCATTTATTTCTCCTAATTTCATAGACATCTAAACTTATTTGCAATTGACCCTTAGGTCCCCATTTTACAATTTCCATATTTTCTCTTTTTCACTTGGGTTTATTTTTGGATTCAATAATCATTTAATCAATATTCATCTAACAATTCCCAGAAACATACCCAAGTTGGCTCAATTATACCCGGAATATATAATAATTTTTATTATAAAGATTACAGGAGTATTTTGGGAAGCGTTACAGCTCCCCACTGTAAAATTTCATCCTCGAAATTACCTTAGTCAAAGCGATTGCGGATCTTCTTTGCGCATGGTTTCTTCACTTTCCCAGTGGCCTAACCGGTCTTGTGGTTTCTCCACAGCACTTTGACTAGCGGAATCTTCTTGTTTTGCAATTCTTTCACTTCATGAGCCAAGATCTCATTTGCTCTTCTTCATATGTCAAATCCGGTCTTAGCTTAATTGTCTTCGTAAAAGACTCAGTATGATGGGTGCGATGTACCTCGATGGCGTGGACACGTGAAATACATTATGGATCTTTTTTTCCAAGTCGGTAATGCTAATCTATATGCCCTTTGGACCCACTTTTCGATTACTTCATAGGGACGATAAATCCCTAGGGCTCCGCTTTGCCCTTTTCCCAAATCTCATCACCTTCTTCCAAAGGCGCTACTTTCAAAAACACTTTTTCGCAGATCTCATATCGAATATATTTTCTTTTCCTTATGCGGCATATGATTACGTCTGCTCCCGGTGAAGCACCTTCAGTCTCTCTCTAATCCTATTTTCACTTTTTTTCTTCAGTCTCTTGTATCAAGAGTAGGGGGTGATCTTTCTTTTCATATTCCGTCAACCTGACGGTGTTCTACATTTTCTTCCATATAAAGCCTCGCAAGGCGCCATTCAAATATGATTGGAAGCCCATTTGTTATACCTGAGTTACAAACTAAAAAAGCAGTATGTCGATCCACGGCCTACCCTCAGGTAGATCACGCAACTCCTTAACATATCTTCTAAAATCTGGATCACTCTCGGTGTCCATCGGTTTGTGGGTGGGCAGTCTTGAGGTCGGTCAGTGCCCGAGGCCTCTTGCAATTTTCCCAAATCTCAGTAAACCTTGGATCTCGATCTGAAATAATGGATACATGAATCCCATGCTCTTAGAACTATTTCCTTGATGCTCCTGACTCTGCTGACTTGTCAAGTGAATAATCGGTTCCCAGTAAGGAAGTGAGATGACTTAGTGATCGGTCTCTGCACTATGACTGTGAGTCATGCCTTCTCCCTGTCAATGGTAACCCAACCACAAAATCCATGGTGATTCGATCCCATTTCCACTCCGGTATTCTGATAGGCTGCAATAATCCAAAAGGAACTTGATGCTCTGCCTTTACTCTTTGACACACCATACACTTGGTTACAAATTCTGACACATCTCTTTTCATTTCGGACCACCAGAATGACATTTTTAAATCTCGATACATCTTTGTGCTACCGGGATGGATAGCAAAAGATCCACTATGTGCCTCAACAGTATAGATTTCTCGGAGTATTTACAATCGGGTACCTGAGCCTATCCTTATAATACAAAACTCCATTTTAGTTCACTATGAACTCGAGTTTCTTTACCACTTTCCCGATCTAATTTATTATGGCCCGACAATTTTCTCATCTTTCTTTTTGTGCCTCTAGCACTTTCGATTCAACAAACTGGTCTCGTATCAATTACATCACTACGGTACCACTTCGTGATGTGATAAATGGGCATTCAACGCTCGAGCGTTTGTATTATTTCTACTCAAGCGTCGTACTACATTGACATTTCGGGTGATAATCAATCACCTGAGTCATAATCTTTTATGAAGTTCCATCCATCTCCGTTGTTTGAGTTAAGCTCTCGTTGTGAGGGCAAATACTTAAGACTCTTATGATGATGTAGATGAAACACTTATCTCCCTTACAAATAATGTCTCGAATTTTTGTATGAATACAATTACGGCTAGTTCGAATCATGCGTGGGGTAGTTCTTTTCATGCGGCTTCAGGCTACATGCGGGAAGCATAGGCTACCACTTTACCCTCTTGCATTAGGACACATCAAGTCCATTTAGTGACGCATCCTAAAAATCACATATTCTCTACCGCGGTCGATTGAGTAAACGGGCCTCGGTTAAGAATGTTTTCAACTTATCAAAGCTTCTTTGACATTTTTCCTCCATTCATACTTTACATTTTTAAGAGCAATCTCGTCATCGGGACTCTGGTCATAGAAAACCCTTAACAGACATGCAGCAGTATCATGCAAGTCGGGGAAACTACGCATACGCCAACATTTATTGGTGGCTTCCATTCCATGACCACTTATATTTTCTTTGGATCTACTAAGTTCCTTCTTTCGATACAATGTGCGAAAGGACACTTCACATTCATCCAAAACTCACACTTGCTCTCGGTTCGCATGCGCTCTTTCTCCAGAAAGTCTCTAACACTACTTGAAGGTGTGTGTCATGACTTTCCCGATCTTTTGAATACACAAGAATGTCCTCTAGGAACACTACGACAAATTGATCCACATACGATCGGAAAACACGATTCATTAGGTCCATGAAAGCCGTTGAAGCATTTGTCATTCCAAACGGCATTATAAGGAACTCAATCAAATCTCCTAAAAATTCATACTCTCATATTTTGCTAGGACAATCTCTATACAC
The DNA here is from genome assembly GCA_016808115.1 of Tetrastigma voinierianum. Taxonomy (NCBI): domain Eukaryota; kingdom Viridiplantae; phylum Streptophyta; class Magnoliopsida; order Vitales; family Vitaceae; genus Tetrastigma; species Tetrastigma voinierianum. Next base: position 32,074 of record JAEQBH010004537.1, on the reverse strand, counting down.
TCTACCTTGGCCACCCTCGACCCTAAGGGGACTTATACCACTCATGTTTATCTATTAGAACCAGCCAAGATCAGCGTCGAATCCGTCATCCTTTATACCGTCACGATGCATGTCATAAAAAAAATTTAAAAATCATTTACAAACAATTTGAAATCATTTTGTAGAACCGCTAAACCTAAACTCGATACCGCTCATGTGGGACCCCTTTCTGGCAGATCCATTTTGGCGGATTCGAGCCCAGGTCGAGGATGCCTGTTATCACTCGATCACTCAAATCAAATCTTTGCGGAACGGATTTCAAGAGTAGGCTGACCAGCTAAACATTTACATTTAACAAAATATATTTACAAAATAGATATTTAGAGTCTGAAATGTTTTTGCAAAATATCAATTGAAAAGAAAGCATGGAGATAGATATAATAACCGAAGCATACTGCGAAATTTCCTTAACTACATGACTCGCTCCTCAATCTTAGGTCATTTCGTCACTATCTATCACTCGGTACTGCGCATTGGTAAAAGCAATCATTAACATTTTCATCTTAGTAGTTACATATCTAATCATTAATGATTTCAGATTTAAATCAAATCATGCGATTTAACAATTCAAAGCGTGACGCCCCATTTTCGGGGGTCAGTTGACTACTATCAACTTTGCGGAAATCTATATGTCGTATTGAGACCCACACATAGTAAAATAACCATAGTACTATCATGTACTCGCCAAAACAAATGTCTACATTATATTCTGTAGTTTTCATGTTTGTTACAAAAAGATTTATACATATTCTAAAATATTTCTTGCGCGCGTTTATTTCTTCTCAAAAGATACCTCTCACTAGCATCTGATCTCCTGGATAGTCCTGCCACGAAAGGGTCCCCTGACGGGGTGTGGCTTAGGTAGAAAGTTTTCCTCTGAGGAGTTACTCCCCCACCTAAAATGCATATGCGATGGTATATTTAAGCGATCAATCACATTCCATCTGATTATTCTCTATATGAAATACATATCATGCATGAGATGCTGACCCCTCATTACTTTCCTTGCTTTTGAGTCTGACCAGGCTCCTACGCTGGAATGCCAAATGTGTGAAATAGAACCCGATCGCGCCTGCCCATTAATAGGTGGAAAACCCTCACGTTTATTTATCAAAATGATTTTGATTCTTTTCCTTTATTTTGCGGGCCCGCAGTTTAGGGTTTACAGTAGGACGCCGCACGCCTTTTAGCATTTTCACGAACTTACATCGTGGGTTCGTAATACAGTGAATAATGTGTGGGACTTTCACTTACAGGGAGGATCTACTGACACTTTCATGAAACATGTAATTTATCATTTGATCATTTACACACTCGTGAATCTACCTTGGACTTGTCCCATTTTCCCGAGTTACGACCCATTCCCACCAACTTTGATGAATAAACCTTACCACTGCATCCACACACAGGCACAGTGCGATGTGACCCCGTGCATATGAAATGTGAAATCCGTGCATTTCACTCGTATTCACGATGCATGAATGAGCCTTCATGAAACATTTACAAACCATGAAGAGTATAATTTATACATATAATATACCTCCATGCAAAACATATTAATACATAAAACGTGCATCAATATCCACATTTCCACACCTTTGCATGTTATTCAGGCAAAACCCATGCTCCGCAATAAGCCTCCCGACTTGGAACCCGTTTCAGCAGAGGGTGCCTCCACGGCCCTTATGGCTTGTAAATATATTAGTTCCAGTCATTTATCATCCTCATCGACAATCACAACATCCCAGAAACTTTCGAGTTTATGAAACCAACTCAGCGAGTCATGTAGCAAGTGCATGAAATCCATACCCTTAGTCCCGAGGCTTGGAACTAATTCATAGCCTCTCATGGCCTCAGCTAAATGACCTATAATTTATAAAGCACTTTGAAATTTAAAAGTAAATAAATAGGAAAATATCTTACCTCTTGGAAGTTGAAGAAACTTCAAAAACCGGAATCCACGCTTTGTCCTCTCAGTGTAGAACACTTCCTTCTTGTCTCGAATCGAATGTGGATCTCACTCTGAACTAGAGAAGAAGGAAGACTCTCTCTCGCTAAAAGTATTGGGAGAACAAACCTTCTGCATCCACTTTTCCTTTCTTCCTCTCCACGTTTGCACTTTCCTTTTCTTTGTGCACTCTTTTCTTCTTTTATTTTTACTCACTCTGCATTTCCTTCCAGAACTCCTCCTCATTTCTCCTTTCTCTTTTCCATTTTCTCTCATAGATTTGGAGAACACCTGCATCAGTCGAAGGAGGCGAATTTCCTCCTCTTTTATCGAAGTCATGTGTGGCCGTAAATTTTCCATTCTTTTTCTTTTTATTTCATAATGCCCACTTTATGGCGTCATCCTTATACATGGCTCGATGTGAGCGAATTGGGGATCCTTTCCCACATGGCTTAATTGTGGTAAACCTTTTTATGCGAAGTGTCACACTTCTGTAGGTGCGGTGGCATCCCCATATCTTGCCATGTGTCATCAGGCCTTGCATATCGAAAAGCGTGGAAATCCAGGCCACCTCGGGATCCAGTGAAAATCGGCGGTGGTATCTAAATTCGTGAAAGCAGATTGGCGGAAAGTCCCAGTTTCGTGATAGAGATGCAGAAAATTCGCAATTTTCGGTAAAAATTCTATTTTACCCTTTATCCAAAATCTTGGATTTTAAGGGTTTCTGAAACTTTGAACCTTTATGGATGATCGATGTAATCTGATACATATACTTGGTATATATACTATCGATTATAGTTCATTGATCATCGAAAATACACTTTCATATCGATATTTTAATCTCGGAAATAAATTCCAACTATTAACCACAAATTCAATTCGGGTTACGCAATTCAATTGATTATGTCATTCAATTCAGGTTATGCCGTTCAATTCGATTTTGCCCTTAAGCGAATTTAAACTTTATGTCTTGATATACGAGGATATCAAAGTCATAGAGCATGGTCATTGAGCTCTTTATTGGTTATAAAAAAATCAATTAGTGAACACTATCGATCACGGTCCCATTTGGGGCTGTGATCGGAGTGACACATCAATGTCTGATAGTTCTTGATCTCTTTGCTATTTGACCCCTGATTGGTATACAATCTATCCTTAATCTGAAATAAGCGGTTAACATTCTATTAAGTGATTCAAATCCTTTATAGCAAAATATAGTACAATACGTACATTTGTATAAATAGTTCATTTTCAATGATCATGCAATTGTCATATGCAAACATTTTACAATCACTTTTCTCAAATCAATTAAAACAATTTAATATGATTTTCTTATGCATTTAGAACAAGCATTTCAAATATTGAAACGAGAATAGGAAAAATAGAACAAACGTGCAAAAACTTGAAACGAGGAATATAAGTCAGAAGAACAAACCCAAAAGCTTTGCACTTTGGTTCAAGTCCTTGGAGTCTCAATCTCAGTTTGGGTTTTCCTCCTCGTCCTTTTTATTCCAAAACCATTAAAACTGATATTATTTGTATGCGTGCTAGTGGTTTTAGTTAGGATTGTTTGGAGTTTAATATGAATTCCAATTTCAACAAGCTATATATAGATGGATTCTTGACTCAATGACTCCATAGAGTCCAGAACACCGAAACGGAGTTCGGACGGAAGGAGTTATGACCTTAGAAGTTGGAGGTCATACGTAGTCACACCCGACCGAGCTGACTTGAGCCCAGGCTAAGCTGACTGACCTCCAGTAAACTCGGTCTGACACCTCAGTCCCCAACACCTGCTATCATCCTCAGGCATATGAATGAATTCTTGACTCAGTGACTTTCCATGAGTCAGAACATGAAGCAGGGTTCGGACGAAGGGGTTATGGCCAGAGTTGGAGGTCATGTGTAGTCACACCTAGTAGGAGCTGACTGGGCGGGTGGGCTGACCTGACCTCGGTAAACACGGTATGACACCTCGATCTGACATATGCTATCCTCCTCAGGCATATGAATGAATTCTTAACTCAATGGGCTTTCCATAGAGTCCAAGAACACCCGAAACGGAGTTCGGACGAAGGAGTTATGACCTTCCGAAGTTGGAGGTCATCAATGAGCCACACCGCTCAGCTGATCTGAACCCACCGCTTCCGGCAGCTGGTTCGCCGGCGATCCCCAAGCTGATTCTGTCTCTGCCGTGTTGACCTCAGTAAAAAGACCATAACTTAGTCTACAAAGGTCCGAATTGAGAAATTTAAAAGTCTATCACCAAGTCCGTTGATGCCGTTGGTCTGCCAGCACCCACTTCCAATTCCCTTATTTACCCGTGGACCGGGCCTCTAAGGTCCGCACGCGCACTACCACAATGTGGCAAAGCTCTGCTTAAAATACAACTCAACATCTCAAAGATAACTGTCTGCACAACCCTTAGGAACACTCAAAGTATAGGAGAAGACCTACCTTCCTTGGAGTTTTTCTCAAATTCCCCGATTCCTGGGCTTCCCTACCGCAGCCTCTCATTACGAGGGAAGAATTGCCTCCAATGCTTAAACTGGTCCATCTGAAAATCAGAGAGAAGGCAGATTCTCTCACCTCCCTTTTTTTCTTGTTTTCCTTTTCTTATGGATCACCCTTAATCATATTTTAAAAAAGGAGAGCCCTCCTTCTTTCTCCTATATGCCAATGCTCTTTTCCCTGAAGCTTTTTCTTTTATTTTTGTATTTAGTCCCTCCATTTCTCTATTATTCCTATTTTAAGTCTCCCACTAGTTTCATTTGCTTATTTTCCACTTCACTTAGACATTCAAACTTATTTAAATTATCTCAGTCCTGTTTAACAACGCCTTATATTTTCTTTCACTATTATTTCTGATTCACAATTATTTAATACACTGCTCAATAATTCTAAACATACCAAGCAATTAATTAGCAAATTGTATAGTTATTTATTATAAAAACTATAGGTGTTTAAGCCATGCTTAGCCTTGCATTTTCATGGCTTTCCGTATAATATCAATATTTATAAACAGAGCTCCCTATTGTATTAAATTTTATAGTCTGGTCGGGTTCAAACTAAAGAACATCAGTTTAAGAAGATTGTTAATCTAAAAAACTAGTTAATGGTCCTTAACCACTTAATTGGATGAAAGGAGACCAAGTTAAGTGGCCCAAACACCGTAACCTAATGCCAAAATATAACCAAACAGAATCAATGTCATGGAACCCAAATCTCTCGAGTTAAATTTTCTGTGGGAATAAATCAACTGGGTATTAGTTGGTCCATTTAAGAGATTTGTTCTCCTGTAAGTCTACTTTTACCCAATTTTGAATCAATTAATTGAATGAAGATACTGCCAGACCGTTAAAAACATAGCGTTTTAAAAAACTTGCATTTCTAAACCAGAATATGCTTATAGAATAATTTTTTTCTCACTAGGTTCATGTTAAACCAAATGTCCATATACAACTTGAGAGGTCCCCAAACTGAACTTAAATTAATCACTTCTGCTTGTTTGAAGAGAGTAGTCTTCAACCAAATAGAGTGTTCAGTCCCAAATACATAGTTCTAATTAAGAATACATGTCCTGCAACAAGGATTTAAACCAAGATCCGTGACTTGTGTTTTCTTTCTTTCTTCCTCTTTCTTTCTTCTTCTTTCTTCTTCTCTTCCCTTTCTCAATGGATCGAGCCTCAAATGGGACAAATTAGCTCAGTCTGGTCAGATAAATGGGGTTCTGTCCACTTGGCATGCACAAGGTCTGCTGCTCAAATGACTAGTGATTTATTGTCTACTTTTAATGGTCCTCTCCCAGTCCCTGTTTGTTGTTCTTTCATACTTGTCAGCACAGTCCATGAGTCTTATGATACTTAAGTCCCAGTTGGTAGTTCACCATTTATTCTCGGTCTCAGCAGTCTTGTGCTTAAGCCATTTTGTTTAGCATTAGCCCTCAACAATTGGTCTTTAATCAGATTACACCTCAAGTCACAAGAGTGAAAACCCAGTTACGATACACTAAATGCAAGGTCCAGCTGAAGTCAATGCTGGTTGCTTTATGAATGCTCAAATACTGTTAATCCAAACTCTAGGTTCGAGGTTGGCAAAATAAGATCAAGCCCAAATGATAATGTACACATCCCAAAGGAGTCTTGGAATAGTTATAGTTCAGTACTTGTATTATATATACAAATAGGTTTATCTAAACCTAATCTGGTTAAAGGTTTTGCGGCTACTGATGACACTTATATAAAGGATTTTGTATTTTCTTTTGTTTGCTCTGCTATTTGAGATATCTACAATCAATAGTTTTACTGATCCTACCGGTCGAGTTGCTTATATTTTGTTTGAAACAGTTTCACTCTAGGTAATTGAATAGTAAATGTTCAGTTGAGGCCCTGGGTTTTGAAACACAAAGCATACACAAATGCAATGCAAGTCGAGTCGTTAGTAGCAAGACGAAAGAGGCAGTGAGATGAAAGGGTTACTATACCAGTTATGACACAGCAAACCAGATACCACCTGACAAGAACGAACCAAGACAGGAACTTAAGGTAGATCATACAATGTTCACACTATGTCCTTAAGATAGATTTCGCCCCCACTCTTGGTGCTTATGGAACCAAATTATGTTGTGTACTCTCCGAATGCACTGCCTTAAATGCCGAAAAATAATGCACTAAAGGTTGTCTTAGTGCATTGTTTACTGAATGAAAATGACTTAAATTGCTTATATGTTTCTAATGACAATGAACTTGCGATTTATAAACCTCTGTGACTTTCTGACAACAATTAACCTTAAAGACACAACTCAAAATGAAAAGACACAACTCAAATGAAAGGACACAACTCAAAATGAAAGTCCAAACAAAGACTTTTCAAGTGAACGTGACACAACTCAAATCAAAGTCTAAAACAACACCTTTTCAAGAGGGTCACTGGGAGCCTATTTTCTCATTCATTTTTACCCAATAACCTCACTTTTACACTTAAAAACCTGCTTTGGTCTAACAATCCCCGTTAGCCTGAGGTTCAGCGTTAGTATGTAAATGATGTCGTCACAGACCATATGCCATCTTGGAAAGAATGTACAGATAGTGAAGTGGTCTAACTCCTAGTGAAAGCCCATCGAACTTATCAACTAAATAGTGAACGTGATGTCTTGAACTATTCAGCTATTTGATAAATCAAATCGAATAGACTTCACATAGTTCCTTTCCTGACACAATTGGTTCTCATGATTGTGTTCATTTTGGCCCTGAACAACTCCTCGGTTTTTCAGAGTGCCTTATAATCTGGCCTTATGTCTTCATGTAGCAAGCCTCTCACTCCAGTGAATAGCACTCCACAGAGTAACTCAGTAATATCCACTGGTTTTTCAAGATAAAGAACCAGCAAAAGCAGCTTTCTTACCCTAATAAACTTTGTAAGCAAGACTAGTTTATCATAGGAATATAGAGAGAGATTATCTCCCTAAGGTTTCCTTTGAATCACGTACACTCGGCTGAACCTTGAACTTGGGATTCCTGGACTTCAGCTCACCAGGTTAAGCTGCTATTGTGCATTATTTTAGTCATAGCTTTGGTCCTGTCTCTCGATGTACAATTTATTTGCTCTCTCATCAAACCTTGGGAAGTTTTGTCCGCTGATTATCTTTCGACTTTGTGTAATCAATAAATATCCCAGCCTTAGTATATCTGCCTGTCTGAGTCATGTCTGCTTACGAGGCAAGCCCAGACTTTGCACTGTTATAGTATACACACTACTCACTGGATTACATTACAATGTAAGGTTCACGTACAGTTTAGTTATACTGGAATATTCCTAGTCTGATTTAAAGCCACTGCCTTTCCGCTATACCAACTCACAGTTCGGATTCTGTTAGATAAAGGTAAATAGTACGTTGCTTTAAAGGATTTCTTAAGATATAGCTAGCCCATCAGTAAAAATATAACTGGTTTCAAGATTTTAATTTTCATAATGAGCATCCAAGTAGGTCACTATGTTCTCTAGAGTCAAAGTGGAGCATTCAGATAAGGCAACCAGCACTGGTACATCTTAGGTAATAATGGGGTGGCTGGTTTTCCATTGGTCACTCTAGATACTGAGATCACTAGCTTTATACAACTAGTAGCTAGACCGATCTGTAAGGGGGTCATATACATACAGCTAGACCTCCAATGATAACTAGTCATTCCAATGAGGCGCTTGACTGGCTTAGCTTAGACAATAAGACTTATACAACTGATGTTCTAAGGTCGCTTTTCTTGTCTGTTGGAATTTTGCCGTGAAGTACTTCTGAATAGTAGTGTGATTGGATAATATAAAGTCCACCCGGGAGCAAGCTCTAGAAATTTGAACTCTATTAGCACATCCTGTCTGTTCAAACCTTTCATGCTAACTTAGCTTATAATATTTTTTGGGAGTTGTAATGGTTATAATTAGTTGCCCAAAAAAGAAGGTCATCTGTTATGAAAATATGACATAAATTATTAGGTTTGTAGTCTTAGTATACAGTAATGTTATGAAATGTTGTCTGTTAATTAGCAGTTCAACTGACACGTTACCCAGTCAATTTCAAGGCTGTTAATGAAGTTTGTTTTAAACCATAAAGTGATTTAACAAGCCCACAACTTGTCTCTCAACCCAAAGAATAAAACTTTCAGTTAATCCCCATATGTCTCTGTTTGTCACCATTTGTGAGCCGCCACATTCATTGGTGGTCCAAGACATAATGTTTAATAGCAAAGAGCATGTCAATAGATGTTACCTCGTGATCGAGAATATGTATCAAAGTAATCAAAACCTTCTTTTTGTTTATAGCCTTTTGCTACAAGTCTAGCCTTGTACTTATCAATTGATCCATCAGTTTTCATTTTCCTCTTGAAAATCCATTTACACCCCAATGGTTTACTCCCTGGAGGAAGATCAACCAACTCCCAGGTGTGATTTTGCATAATGGATTCAATTTCACTATTTACAACTTCTTTCCGCTATAAAGAGCTTCAAGAGGGTTGGTACGTTTGCACTGAAGCTTGAGTTCGCCAACAAATAAGTAGAAAATCGGTTCAAAGACTGAGTCCCATCTTTACCGTCAACTGCTTCTTCATTTTCAATGTTTATGTAGTTCGCGGTCCAGTCCACAGCTCAGCATCATGTGCCTAAGAAACTCCTGTCACTATGCATTTTTTCTGGAAGTGAAATATATATTTTCAAAGAATGATGCATTTCTTGACTCAATTATTGTGTTTGACATGTATAATGTAAATAATACATGAAATCTGGTAATGATAGAGGGTTGTTTATTGTTTATACCCAGCAATAAAATCACAGTTTCTTAGGTCCTATTTTAATCATTTTAAGAATAGGAACCATCACCTTAGCTAAACACCCCCACACCTTTTAATATTTGTAGGAAGGACTCCGACCTTTCCATAATTCATATGGGGTTTTGTCTAACTTCTTGTGGGGTAATCTATTTAAAATATAATTTGCTCAAAGCAAAGCTTCCCCCATAAATTTGGCAAACTCAACTGGTCTCCACATGAATGATTATCTCTTTCAATAATGATGCATGCTTCAATGTTCCCATTTGTTGAGTGTATGAAGATAAGTTTGCAATATTGTTCATGTTTTGAGAACACCCACTGATCCAGCAGCTATATTCACACTCTATCACCTTCTTACTGTTTAACTTTTCAATAAGTTTATTCAATCTCATTCCATACGGCGTTCTCTCCAATGTTTCTCTTGCCTTGTATAAAATATACACACACATCTTGTGCAACTGTCAGTAAAGTCACAGTATTTTTTCCACCCTAGCCTAAACATATCAGTCCCATGTATCACTGAGAATATCCTGTAGGTTCTAAGTAGGGCCTCTTTCACACAGTGAAACGATGCTCTACTTCCTCTGACCTTTGATTCAACACACACTCGTTGAGTTTAGTGAGATTAATGATTCAAACTTAAAGGGTCAGTCCCAAACCCACACTTGTTGCCAGTACAAAACACATCCATCTACCATGCCATATTGGTGACTTGCCATAAGTGCAAGAGGTGTTCTTACAGTTAAACCAGCATTTATAGCACATCCATTCCTAGTATTTGTTGTCAACTCAGTTTAGCAACCTACCTTAGAGTACAGCAACAGTTGACCTGAAAACCGTTCAAAGCCCTTCTGCCTTCAATAACACCTGTATAACAAAGACTTTTTCGAATTTCTCTGAACATGTCACAACTGTTTATGCCCTGCGCTCCCCCCCCCCCCCCCCCCCCTCCGGCCAGCCAACATAACCCTTTCCTGGCCTTCTCAACTTGAGAGGAATTTCCCATAAAGAGTTGTTATACCATCATTAATCAAGCCCATATGAAGAGAACATCTTTCGTATCCGAATAACATATGTGTCTAGGTGGCCCTTGTCCACCTACACCATTCCTGGTATTTCACTCAAGCGATTCTCGGATACCAGCGCATAAACCAGGTGAAGACGCCAAAGTTTTTTTACCCCATATTGTTTGTCACCTTCTTCAGGTTCATTTAAAGCTTTACTGCCGGTTAGTCCTTCGTACGATAACCCGTTTTACTGTTGCAATACCTTGAAATCTCGGTCTCATTCGTCCTTAGTCTGCTAAGCTGAATATACTTATTTTCACTGCGTTTTATAGTCCCTCTTCATCAATGTTATAAGCCTTGGATCCCCATGGAATAGATTGCCTATTTTCTTTTCTGAGTTCTGTACAGTCCCTCCTCATGTCCTCACCTGGTCAAACTCAGTTTCATTTTCTTTGCGCCAGTTCAAATACCTTTAATCTTTCACTCAGTGTGTTCTCAATAATTGGTACCTAATTTGAAAGGATTTACTAAGCACCATCCATTCGCATGAATTTCATGTGATCACTTGAATATCTTGAATTGGGCTTGCGAGCAGTCTTGAATCCACCATTTGTGGTTCAGTGAATAAAATTAAGCAACTAATTCATTCTCGTGAGGTCACGCCGCCTTTTATTTTCTGTCTTCAAAGATTTCCACAGCCTTCAACCTTGATCGACCATACACAATAGTATACGTTGTTCATCCATTTAGATAATTTTTAAAAGGTGTTCAGAGTGCTTCACATCCAATGCGTTAAATGGTCCCAGGTTGGCCTTGTTCTTCAAACTGAAGGTACTCAATGGCAAGTCCTTGCAAGATTCATCTTAGAAGACAGAAACAACATTTTTTGTTGTCATCTCTTGAAATCATTCTTGAACTTTTTCGTTTCTCCCCATGAGACACATGAGTAGGAACATAAATAGGCAAATCATAGGCAACATGATTTTAGCAGGTGAACACACGCCGTTTGTAACCATTTCTGACAAACAAATGGCTGTATAACCATTCAAACAATATAAATAAGAAGTTAGCAAAGTTTAAACATCTGCAAGTTGCTTATTTGAAATTATTACTTTAACGTTTTTTGTAGTGAAGCAATAGAAAGTCATCTGTACAGGTAATGTTTTAATAAATTAATAAAATCTGTTTATATCAAAACCAGAACTGTTGTTCAAGATTAAACTATTCAAACCTGTCAAGAAGTGTTGAAATGTTTATACTCTGTATTCAAATATAGTAAATTCTTTATTTAGTTGAATTTCAAAGTTAAATATAAAAGTGAGTTCAAAACAGAATAAGTAAATGTGAAACAGCTTATATAGAAGAAAACATAATTTTAAAAGATAAAGTGTGACATGAAAGTGTTACAATGCTTTGTTATACAAAATCACACTAACTGTATCAGAGAACCGAAATTGTGATAGAACTTTTTAGGTAGATCAAGGCTATGTTTGACATCATGTCCTTAAGATAGATTTCGCCTACTCTTGGTGCCGAACGTGCGTCATCTCCCAGATAATGCATTCGTCGAGTGGAAGTAGCTGGTCTAGAATGTCTCAAACGAACCAAATTATGTTGTGTACTCCGAATGCACCGCCTTGGAATGTCGAAAATAATGCACTAAAGGTTGTCTTGTGGCATTGTTTATCGTAATGAAAATGACTCCAAATTGCTTGTTATGCTTCGTAATTATTTGGGTCGAACTCAAGTTTAGCGTAGGCTCTGGTGGTTCTTCGTGACATTGCTCGGTCCCAAAGAATTTGAACTCAAACGAAAGACAACCAAAACAGTTTTTAAACGTCCAGTCTGAAAAGTCCAAATGTCAATCTTCATGAACTTGACAGCTGGTCCAAACCTAAAGCCCAAATGTCTTTCAAGAGGGTCACTCTTTGGGAGCCTATTTTCATTCATTTCTTAATACAATAACTCGGGCTTTTGCTTAAAAACTCATGGTCCAACATATATTTCCTTAATTTTATAATTCTTTTGAATTCCCAATTTCCTACTTTGTAAAGTTCTTCGACATATCGTTTTGCCATTTCCTAATTTTTATGTAATATCCTAATATCAATTTCTAAGATTCATTTTGTTTCATTGTAGTATTTTCTTGGAGGCGTGAGTTGTTTGTTGTTAGAGATTAGTCTGAACGGATTCATTCTGCAAATTTGATAAAGCTTATACAGTCTAATCATCTCCAGCTTATTTATAATGGCTAGGAATCACTGTCGGTCTGTCAGGATTTAGTGAAGGAACAACTTATACATGTTATCTTCAATGCTAACCTAAATCATAAACAAATTTGATGGTTATTGAGCAAACCTGAACAAAATTTTGTACACAGTCCTTAGTGGAACGATTTCTCAGTGGAATAATTCCTTATGATAATCTTACTTTATGGAGATCTTATAAATTAAATTAAAACGAAAAGACTAAAGCTATGTTCACAAATCAAACTTTTCAACACAACAAAGATCTCAAACTCTATAGTAATACGAAATTTTTTAAAACCGCATGGTATCTCTATGCCATCAGCCTTCACCTTCCCACAAAATCAAATATTTCATCCCAAAAGAAAATCTCCATTTAGTAAGACTTATCCGTAAAACATTATAAGAAATACAAGAATTATGGGCAAGTCCAACACCAAAACTCAAAGGTAATCGTCTGCTTTTAATGTGTGCAGTCTAAGCTCAAAAATCGTTAAAACCAAAGACAGTTAAATGTTATTTCTCGATAAAGATTATTATTCGAAATTTAAGATGATTATTCATCTTCTAACAATTCCAAGAATAATAAGTTTGCCTTAAAAAGATTTAACCTCAGTCGAGTAAAATATAAACATAGGCAACAAACAAAGTCGTTAATGTATTAAGAAATGTTATAGAAATGACAGAAACAGAAAAGAAGAATGAAAAAAACAAAATTTATAAGAAAACTTTATGGAAAAAGGTCATCAAAACATCTGTCATATCAACACTATAAATTAAAGATATGACGTCGCTGGTTTGAACCAAAAACTGTGGACACTTAAAGACTACAATTGAATAAAACAACCAAAAAATACCTAGTTAGTCTGCAACTTGCCCAATGGTAATCTAGTATAGTGTAATAGAGAATGATCATAATCTCCAAGGCCTCATTTCTAAGACTTGGATAATTTGTTAATACCATAACTATTATTTAAAAATAAAGGTGGTATACCAAAATTATTTTGAAATGATCCTCACAGTCGGTCCCATCTTACAGTTCTGACTGATCCGTGAGTTTCATCTCACCGCAAAGAAGGAAATAATTCCACGATATATTTTGTCAAAACATCACAAAGTATGTCCCATAAAGATGCGTCATAAAGATAAACAAATGATGAAGAAGGTAAAAATGGGGAATTAGAAACAAACTCTCCTTTTGTTATATTAAAAATATTAGGTCATCAAATTGTTTTAGAACCTGGTTTCAACACAATTACATCCATCACTAGTATAGTGTGGTTGTACAAAAACACAAAAACCCAAATGTTACAGCTTATTTGTTAAAAAGCACAGTCAAAGAGATTGGTCTATTTCGTGATAAATCACTGGGCAACAATTGTCCTGTCAACTATTAGTAGCAGCTGTCGATAAAAGACAGCTAAGAAAACTTGAAATCAAAACAATTACAAGAAAGGATTTAGCAAATACAAAAACAAATTGAAATCATTATGTCTTCTGAATTCCAAATGTTTGAATAGGAACAAAGAGTAGGAGTTTTCAATAAACGAAAATATTTTTCTCTAAAAACAACCTTTACTAAGGCAAGACCAATACAAATGAACTTATTGCTAGAATATCGTGTTAAACAAGAAATGTTGTATAAAAATTGATACGCACTCTAGTTTTTCCCATGGAGTTGTGTTGTATTCTATGTTTAGAAAGCCTCTGAATTAGAACGAGGAACTCCAAGGTTAGTAATCAACAAACCCTAAATAAAGTTTTACAATGTGACATAAGAGTCTCTGCTGTTCACAAAAGAATTTGTCACAGAGATATAGATGCAACAAGGTTATTTTCAAAAACTTATATGTTCCGGATTTTAAAACTAAACTCAAAAGATGATAACACAAACAATATTTTCTATTAGCCCATTTGGACATTATGAATGGAATGTAATGCCATTTGTCTAAAATGCTCCTTCTCGTAGTTTCAAAATATAATGAATGGATATTTTCAATGATTATATTGACGATAGTATATGATGATGTTTTTTTTCAACCTAAACTGTTAGAGCTACCGAATTACAGTCACCATCGCTCGACGCCAGTCAAAAAGAAGAAACAAATGAACGTTGCGATCGCCAGCGTTTCCTTCCGAGCGCCGTTTCGGCATTTTCATACAGAAGACGTCCACTTAAGAATGGTTCAGTGACTTTCACCACGCGCACCCGTGATTTATACCCACGATCATATAACTTTTCTGTTTAATGAATATACTACGGATACTTCCACAGAGGGACTTTTCCTGTCGTGCACCACCAATGGGGTGAGCAATTTCCATGGTCCTCTAAGTTGGATGAGCGATGCGAAGTCGGTTTGTCATGTGGTGAAGGTTTTATCTTCCTGTCGCTACCACAACAAGGGACACCGAAGGGTCCTCTCAGTTTGATTTGATGATGACTCATAGCTTCTTCTCTGTTTTAGCAGTGATGATGACAACTACATTTTCTCATTTGCAGGAGATTCTTCTTCCTATCAAGTAATCCAATTAATAATGGATATTGATGAACAATTATTAGGAAATACATCCTACTTTCCTAATCGTGGAGATTTAATTGGGCATTTTCCTTTTAATTCAGGATTCTTGGCCTGATTATATTACCAAACTTTTGAAGGGGTGGAATTAGGCTCTCGTTTTTTAAAGCCCTGTGTTTAGGGATATCAATGGCGACCAGTAGCTCAAAATGGCCGGTTCTAATCTCCTCTAAGCCCCGACATTTGGCTTGTGGGTTTTGGCCCGATGCCTATTATTTTAAACTCCAATCACGTTTCTAGCCTCAAGCAAAGCGAGCGTAGGGTATGTTAAGCTTAGATGGTTTGAGTCAGGCTTCACACTGCCGTAAACCGCCTTTGGGTGATAATGATCACTTTTCCCGAGCCACTAATCTGTTGTCGCTGTTGCCTTAGACATCCTTCAAGGCTACTTTCAAATCTTGTCTGGAGTCCCTCCTCCGCGGCTGATCTTCCTTCTTTCGGGTCCGCTATTCAGCTGTCGTAATCATCACGCCCGTTTTCTGAGGACTGCTTCGCTTTCAGCTTCGATACGCTCCTTCTTTCTTCTTTAGCTCTCGCCTGACCTTCGTTATTCAGCCTTTGTAAGTAATTGAGGGTTGTGTGGACTAGTTTCTGCCGCGGTGGTCTCGTCAATCGCCGTCGTGAGGCTTCAAACGAGTCTGCTTAGCTTCCGGGCCGCTTTGAGTTGTTAAGCCCCAAACCAGTTAGTTTGCTCGCGGCTGTTCTGCTCCGAGCTAGCTTCTTCAAATGGCTATCTGTGGTTTTGGGTTGTTCGTTTTGGGTGCCAGCAGTTCAAAAAATCGGCTACTGACCCGCGCCCCAGCTTCACACAGCCTTCGTTGCCGGTTCCGCGTCGTTTGGAACTAGGTCGCTGTCTTTCGCCGCAGCTTCGTGTCGTTGTACCGTTGCGTTGCTATTCGCTTTTTCGAAAGGGCGATCAAACCGGCCGCCAGCCTCGGCCGCCAGGTCGCTGGCGCCGTAAACAAAACTCGAGTCATGGCTCTGTACGGCAGCGCCTTCACACCGCTTCCGGTAAACTGAAGCCGCTACCGGCCGCAGCGCCTTCTAAACCGGAAGGCTTGGCTCCCGGTTGAAGGCGCCTTTAGCGTTCGCTTTGAAAAATCGAAAGAACAGCCTAGCTGCACAGCCCCGTGACCACAGCCTTCTTCGAAGGCAGGCCCAAAACCAATGCCGGGCCTCGAGCAGCAGCCCGTTACCTGCTCTTGCACAACCGCGAAAACCTAGTTTGGCCAGCCCTGCTGCGGCTTCACAGCAACGCAAGCCTCGGCAACAGGGCCCAAAACCAGCCGCCAGCCCGGCTATGAACCGCGGGTTGCCGCCTTCTGGCGCTTGACGTTCGGGACTGACACCAGCCCTGAAGCCGCTATGCATCTACGGTTACCGTCTTCTGACGCAGCCGTGAACCAGCCATCAGCCCGCTATCGGCTCAAGCGCTTACTTCCTTGGTGCCGCAGCGCTCAGACCCAGCACGGCTCGGAAAGCTACATGGTTCGGGCTACTTAGTTTCGCTGCTTAGCGCCTATAACGGCCACCGGTCCTGTTGCAGCCATCCGCAGTCACTATCTTCTTCGGCGCTAGCCCACCGGTGCCAACACCCGGCTACAAAGCACCCGCAGTTACGCATCTCTTTGGGCGCAGTTCAATCGGTTGTCAGCCCCGAAAGCCATAACGCCCGCAGCAGCCTAGCCTTCCTGAGAAGCAGTGCTTTGCAACCGAAGCGTTCGGCCCCAGTTGCAGAACCGCAGCCACTGGGCCTCCGGCGCTACGCCCGGAACGGCTGAGAAGAAGACCGGCGTAGTCTGTTAAACCGCGGGTCACATCCTTAGGAGACAGCCCGCACCGTAGCGTAGTCCATAACCGCAAATATCCGTTCTTATATGTATTGGAGGTGATCGATGAGGTCTTTTTGCTCCTCATTTAACGCTGACGGCGATACATTTTGAATTTTCACGGCAGGGAAGTGCAACACCCCTAGCAAAGGAAAGCGGGATTCATTCGTTGCGCGCGGTCACAGACCGGAGTCGCTGTTAATGCCTTCAGCGTAGTTACCTGTTGATGTTCCAAACCTTCGCCGCCCAGACCGCCCTCATTTCACCGAGCGCGATCGTCATCGCTGTGCCGCCCCGCCGTTTTCATCGACTTCTCTCGGTCACGATCATGCGTTCTCTGTTGCTGTTCTCCTTTCTTCCATCCGCTTTCGCAGGAACAGTGTTGTCGCTCCTTCGGGCATAATGGTTTTCTTCAACACGTCGCGTTTCCTGGAATGATTTGTCGATGAAACATTTAACTCTCTCAACAAACGCTTGGTTGCGGAGATTGGCGTTTCTATCTCGCTTCGCATTGGGCGCAGGCGAGTTTCTGCAAAGGCTCTCCGGAGGTCGGCTATCTATATCTCCTTGCCGGGTTTGAACTGGGGAATTAGCGCGGGCTCTTGTTTTGTGGTTCCGCGTCGATACCATCGCCACCGGATCGATCATTTGGAATATCCGCCGCTCATGTAATGCGCGCCAAACGAGCGATGTTTTTTCAATCGGCCAGCCGGCGTGCTGGAATCGCATCATCCGGTGGAAGCTCGACGCTCTTCGTAAAAATGTTAAATAAAGATCGTCGACGCCCAGCGTTTCTCCGGCGCTGTAAGCCGGCCGTAAAGAGGAACACCGCTATGAATGGTTTTGTAGTTACCATCGGCGGGTGGTCGCAGCTTATAGTCGGAGCGATCAGGCGATAACTCTTCCTAGTTGGATGAGCGATAGCGGAGTTATTCTACGTAGGGATTTTTTCCTTATCGCAACCAATTAAGGGTGGAGCGTTCGATGTCCTTCCTGCTGATGATGATATGAATATTTCTATCATCAAGTGAGGGATTTTTCTTATCGCACCGACAAGGGATAATTGATGAACAATTATTATGAACATCCGACTTCCTGAATTTGTGAGCCACTGCAGCTTTCCTTAGCTGCCTAATTCAATGATTATACACACCCCTTTGCGTAGTCTGAGCCTTCGCTTGAAGTTCTGGTCTGGGGAGAAATGTTGAAGGGCTGTTGTACTGGCCCGCTTCCTAATCTCCTCTGACATTTAGGCTTGTGTTCTAGGCCTGCACGCCTATTATTTTAAACCCAATCAGTATACATTGATGATGTTCTTATATTTTCAAACTTATTTGAGGAACATTTCAACATCTTAAAAAAATAATCGTAGAAAATTGTTCCGAAGAGCCCATGAATTAAAATAGTCCTTTTCCAACAAAAATATTTTAGGGTTTGAAATTTCATCAAGGTGCTGAACTCCATTCAAAGATAATTGATTTTGATAATGGGCCTTGAGGCTTAATCCCAAAATAAAAAATCAACTCAAGAATTTTAAAAGTTTATTCATGTTTCAGTTTATCAAACTGATAATCAATGAACTTCACTAAAGATTTAAGAAAAGCTATCTATGTTTATCATCAACTAAATAAAATAAATGTAAGTCCTCAGCCAATGAATTTTTGATCAAGAATTTTGGCACCCAAATGGTCAAATATGTTCTAGTCAAGAATTTCCCAGTTGTGAACTCTGAAGAACAAATGTTTTTCCTCTATAATAGAGACAAATGCTTCAAATTATAGGATATGGTAAATTCCTCTTAAACAAGATTTCAAACATAGTTTCTATTGTAAGGTTCCACTGTGTTTGAGTGGTCCGTAAAAATTATTCAATCACAGTAAGAAATTTTGAAGAATTATTCTTTGTTAAAAGTCTCAAAGGAGCGTTTTAATAAATAACTGTTTTATTGTTGATCAAAGGTTAATAATTTTACAAAAGATGTTCAAAATAGTTTGTAACAGATGGTATATATGTGTCATTTACCATTTTTGATTCCAACATTGAATTTATAAAGGTTCCCAATATTGTCTGTTTATTTCACTAAAGTTCTAGGGTAGTACACAAGTTACAATCAAATCTGTTAACGAAAGAGTTTACGCCATGCCAAAAGCTTGTAATTCATTCTTCAAACCGCTTTGAAGTCTTGTGGAAATATTCTCAAACTTATGGTCAACCTTCACTGTTTACGCGTTAAAGATACTGGTTCAAATCTTCAGAAGTTTGTCAGATCTCTTTCGTGATTTGATTCCGCGCAATTTTCGTTGATATAATTAGCTCAAAACCACAATTCCAGAATCTTAGCCTGAGTTGTCGACCATCCGGGTTTCAGCAAAAGTCCTAGCGCTACCGACATCCCTATTCGCAATTAAAGGTCTAGTTTCAAAAGATTTAATAAAATCCTTTCGACTACAAAGGTTTTTTCAAAATTTGCTCGCAACCTTGATTATTTTGACTACAAAATGCGCGCAGTCATCCCAACTTGTCATGGCTTTTTGTCTGTAGTTAACTGTCCCAAAACATATTTTCAAACTAGTTTTAGGAATCGTAATTTTCTTGTATTTATCCATATATCTTTTTAGCTCGATAATGTGTCCTTGATTAGTTTGTCTGAAAGGAAAGGAAAGTTTTTCCAGGGGAGTCAGCTATCCACTCTCTTTGTTTTCGCGAATCCCTGGATTTTCTGACGGATTTTTTTCCACCTGTTAACTTTCACGTTCTTTCCCAAGATCACAAGAACTCAATCAAACGTGGGTTTTCAGTGTCTCCAACTGAACCCGGTCCATCAAGGCCGAGGATTCCAAAATCAACAAAAGCTCAGCTGGACCCCTTCACTCAATAATCATCTTACTCCACCCTTTCTAAACACTTTTTCAAAATCGTGATATAAAGCCCAGCCTGGAAAAAGAACAAGTCGTTTAAGAACTTGTCTAGCGCTGAAGACTCCTGATACTAAGACATAAGACAAACCCAAGAATTTCAAATTATAAATCGATGCTTAGGTACGCTAGTAACAAAGTAAATGGATTTCGGTCAAATACGCAAAATAAATACAAACCCACTGACACAAAGTCAAGGTAGTCAGGGGTTCACACAGCGAACCAAATGAAAGAAAGAATAAAAATTGTAAGGCAGGAACAATGTTAGAACTGGTAATGATTTATAGTGCTGAGAATAAAGCAGTGTACCCAGCACTGGGATTGGTCAAACTGGGATGACAAACATGCATCTGGTCTTAAGACCAAATTGATCCACCTGGGGGTGGCTTCATAGTGCCTCAAAAACACAAAAATCTATATCCCAAAATCACATATACTGTGTATGACTGAGTTTCACCTGTAATGTTCGGGAATTCACATGTTTAATGAACACAACGACAGAAGGGCAAATGAAATTTCCAGCCGGTCTGAAAATGGAATTAAGTCACCAAATGTTTACAGCGCTTAAGTGAAACATGAGCAGTCAGTCAAAGAAAAAGGAAAATGGCTGTAGTATTTGGCTTAGTGAATATTAAAACTTAAGGACCTAAATATAAAAAAGAAATGTTAGTTAAAGAAAATTATGAAAGGGAAGGGTATAGGAAGAGGAAGTTCTCTTTTAAAGTATTGATTATGTGATCCACAAAGGAAACAGAGAAGATGAGATTTTATTAAAGCCTGCCTTCTGTGATTTAGATTTTAAGCAAGAGGGAAAGTCCGTGACAAGAGTCGCAGCAGAGATCGGAATCGGAGTTTCGACAAACTCGTGAGCCTTTCCAGCCTGCCAGTTTTGCCCTGGCAGCCGCAGATGGTTATCTGCCTTGTAGCTCTGTTTGTTGTAGTCAACCATAAAGTCGCATACTGTGGTAGTGTGCACAGTGGACCTGAAACGATTTTGCAAGACAGCGGGTCCAAAGGAATCCTTCTCTGTGGGTCTGGGTCGTTGTCCACATCCTGATGTTGTGTTTTTGAATTTGCTCGGTCTCTCTCGAGTTCAAAAAGCAGAGTCCCAATGAATAACCCAGAAGGTCACAATGAGGTCAATCAGTTTAGGTCGCCTTGAAGCTGGAGCCGCTCAGTTTTACTGAAGTCAAATGCCTTCAGCCAGTGTGATCACGAGACTCAATTTCGGTGCCATAATTTTCGAACCAATCATTTGCGCTTGACGGCGGGAAATCATTTAACGACATCCATTCATACCGGTATGAGAGGTTAATCGTTGTCGGTAAGAAGTCGTCACTGCACTGGCGACAAATGGCGGTCTCCGAACCTTCAAGATCGGCCTCGCCCAGATCGCTGCGTTCTTGGACTCTGCGGAAAGCCCATTGAGTCAAAACTATTCAGCGCTTCTGGCAGATAGCGCCGGTTCGAAGCCACAGTGTCGCCGCCCGCCGCCAGCCGCCGCTGGTGATCACGATGACCCAATCCCGAAATAACTCTCGTCCAACCCGTTGCGCTCGACCGGCAGCTCATTGGTCGGGCAGAATTGTTCAGCAGCCTGGAGGAGGTGCCGAATGAGTGTCAGGTATCGCCATCGAAGTCATCGCACTTGCCGTCAGCCGTCGCGTGTGACGATGACCCAACCGGCAGTCATACTCCTTTCAGTCCGACCGTTTCTTCATGTTTCTGGACTCTATGGAAAGCTCCATTGAGTCAGCAACCATCCATAAGAGCCAGCTGAATTAAACTCTTATTAAATCTCTGAAAATCATCCTAACTAAACCACTGTTACTTGTGTCAAACATATTGTTCTTACGTGCTGAATGAGGGGTTCATTTAGATAAAACTAACCTGAAT
This sequence comes from Tetrastigma voinierianum, assembly GCA_016808115.1. Classification (NCBI taxonomy): domain Eukaryota; kingdom Viridiplantae; phylum Streptophyta; class Magnoliopsida; order Vitales; family Vitaceae; genus Tetrastigma; species Tetrastigma voinierianum. Next base: position 10,299 of record JAEQBH010004537.1, on the reverse strand, counting down.
GAATTGATACTGAACTGTAAAGTGCAAAGCTATTGTTTTACCCACTTATTCACATTCAATATTTGAATGCTGTTTAAATGGCAAAGATAAGGTCTGGTTTTACTGATTTAGAAAAGGATTGTGGAAATGTTTGTATATGACAATTGTGCATGATTGTTGAAATGAACCATTATGTTAAATGTACGTATTGTACTATATTTGTATATAAAGGATTTAAATCCTGAATAATGTTAATCAAAGAATGATAGTATAGAGGTCAGAAAGCTAATAATGTCAAATAAAGACGTAATTGACAGATATAATACCCATCGTCATTTCAAGGGATCGACGGTAGGTTCACTACTTGAGATTGGTTTAGCATCCGTTAGTGTTTCAACTGGACTGCATCGTAAGGTGTCTTTAGCACTGCTGTATCCGCGCTGAATGTGGCCAAGACTCCTGTTATCTCTATACAGAATAGCAGGGAAGTTAAATTCAAGTAAGAGCATAACTGAATTATGATTGGCATAAATCGAATTGGAATTGCTAACTCGAATTGAATTTGTGAGCAGACTAAATTGATTTGAGATTAGAAATATTGAATTGAAAATAGTATCAGGAAATGCATGATTTGATTAATGGCGATTTGGCTGAATATAAAGGAGCTGTGGGAGAGATCAATGGTCTGTTAACTGATTGTAAAGACAGTCATAGTATACAGAATGAAAAAGGTTGATCATCTCACAAGATTTGAAAGTTTTTGAATTGTTAAATTGCATGATTTGATTTAAATCAAACTTAGGAATGAATTTAGAGAACCACTAAGCATGAAAATGCTTAGCGATTGTTTTACCAATGCTACAGTACCGAGTGAGCGATAGGATCTAAAGCTTGATCCAAGATCAAGAAGGCCGAGTCATCAGTAGCAAGGAAATTTCGAGAAGTCCGAAGATGTGCAGCCCATTCCATGTTTTTCTTTTCGATAGTTGATAGTTTTAAATAATTTGAACCTCCGGTCATCATTTTTAAATCATTTGGGTAAATGCTTGAATGTTTCATTGTAAATGCAGGTTTGTTAAATGTAAACAATGATGGGAGTTTGCCTATTCTTGAAATCAAAGTCGCAAAGATGAGGTTTATGAGCCCAGAGCAATATAACCTGACTGCTTCTGATCCGCAAAATTTAACAATGGAAAATCTCATGCCTTACGAGAGAAGAAAAGAGGAGAAGCAAGACGCTTCCCAAATCTGGGGCCTTCACAACCTGAACTGCGAATACGTGGATGCCCGTAAACTGTTGTCACCAGAAATGGCATATATCCTCCTCAGTACAGGAGCCTGCCCAAGGTACAACTCAACCCATCACCAATGTAGTTCAATGTCACCAACCACATGTAATTAGTGATAGTTGGTTGCTGGTCTAGAATATTGTTACTTGTTTAATAGACACCATAGAATAAGAAGCGAGAGTTGCCAAGGGTACATAATCAAATACAATAAAATTAAAGTTGACAGCATGTTCTAGCAAACAAATACCAAAGCCATTAACCCGACTTTTAAAACGCCATTTAGCCGAAGGCGCTTTCCAGAGTTGTCGCATTCAATGAGATCTTCTGTTGCGAGGAAGCGCTTGGGAGATTTCTTCCATGGGTTACTCCTTGAATTGGCGTACAGGCCAGCAACAACGTTATTCGTTAGTCGCTACTGAACCACTGAACGCCTAAGACGCCAACCATGGTCCGAACTCACCACTGGCATGCCGCCGCCGCGTAGTAAACAGCCAGTCAAAGTTTTTTACCTAGAAAACTCAACACCAAACCCAAAATATAATGGATGTCTTCGAGGTGAATCGCTGATAACCTCCAAAATAATTCAGCGGGTCTTCCGGTTTAGTTCAGTCGACAACCTTTCCACATAATTTTCCGAAAATCTTGCCGAACTCCTTTCATGTCATTTGTTTGAGTTACAGTCATACTCACATAAGGTTTCTGTAGCCCTCTGCATATGGAATGCATTATGCCAATTCCAAAATATTCATGCTAATATATTTTCTATTTATATATTAACATAATTAAATTCGTTGTCTGTTGTTATTCATTCATAACTGATGACGTAAACTAAGTTTCATGGTTAATTAACTAACCGGCAATTACTTAATCACCCAAACCAAGAGAAACAGTCGTTAAACCCCTGCCTAAGACTGCTTCACTTTTACTAATAATAATAGGGATTTTCTCCATTCGGTTCAAATGTTTTGAGATTGAAATTACTGGCCAAATTCGCTTCCTCGTATCATCTCTAACTATTCAGCTCTTAGCCAAAAGAATGTCACGCGCAGATAGCACTTGCCTCGAGAGCTGTCTTAACTCCACCAACGGTGAGCCCACGGCAGCCTCGCACAGACTGACTTCAGTTTGCCCGCTGTAGTCCTGGTCTTACCCAATTTAAGATATAAATATAGGAAGAATGTGTTCTTCCTCTAGAATTCAAATCAACTCCAAGCCAGTTGTTCTTCAACTTGATTGCATGCCTTTCAAATGAAAGAAGAAACTGGTCTTTTGTCTTTATCTGTTCAGTTACTCTGTTCCAATTCATCTTAAGTTTTGGATTTATATGCCTATTCTAAGTCAATTATTCGTCATCTCACAATCACTTAAACAAAGTAGTCGTGCGTCGGCATACTGGTAGTGATTTTGCACTCACTGTAATGCTTGTCAAGATGTTCACACCTGGTAAAGGCCTGAAAACGGAATTGAACAGTCTGGGGCTCGGCGAATCAACTGGGCTTTCAGATTCTCGCAGAATATCTCCCAATCCAAAGTCCGCCACATCCAGATCTTTCAGAAAATTTTCTATTTTGATCGAATACCAGCCTACAATTTTGGAAAATCTGAACTCTTCTTCGGCTTTTGCCAAGATATATGTTACGTATAAATAAAGAAGAGAAGAAGCAAATAGAGGAAGAATGTTAAGAGAAGTTCAAGAAGAAGAATAAATCAAGTATGGATATGTAAGGAATTTTGGTATGAGTTTGTGTATGGAATTTTGTATGGATACTTATTTGGAGGTTTGGAATACCTCAGGTGTAACTTTGCTTGGTTTGTTCGTCCCAACAGTGTCTCAGATAGTAAATGTTGCTTTTTTAAGAGAGATGCTGTCTTTTTTGCAATCCATACAGTTGTATCCCTGTTAATACCAATTGGCTCACATCAAAATTTCTAGTCTGAAAATATCTAAAGAAACAATTTGGGAATAGATGCCTTCTGTGTCTGGTTCATCAGATTTGTAATCATTGGAAATAAGCTTTTGTTTTTCTATTCTGCCTTCGTTGTATATTGCTTCCTGAATAGTTTTAGTATTTAGTTGTAAAGGAGTTTAACCTCATCTTCAAATTAGCGAGATTCAAATTCTGTAAACTAGACTTAGAAACAACTTAAAGGTATCCAAATTGAATCCTACTGGTCTGTAGTGTCTGCCAACAGTAAGTCTGGAAACTGAGGTCCCAAATCTGCCTCGAACAACTCTAACCTGAGGTTCAATAGTTAAACCATAGCCTTAGGTTAGCAAATTATCCAAATGAGATGATGTACACAGCCTCTGCATGTCCAGGAAGGCAAGAGAACAACTACAAATAAATTATGGTCACCAGGTCCCCAACATTCCTATAAAATTTCAAACATAGGACAATGTTCCGGATCAATGAAATAGTCAGAGCAGCCCTAAGGCTTAGATCATATCTCCAACAAAAACTAGTCTGATATGACAGAAACCCGTAATAAACTTCACATATGTTGGGTTTGTTGATAATACTTCTTCTAACAATCCTTAGATGAAACAGTCTGGGAATGAAATGATAAACTTAAACTCCACTTGAACTGCCCTGCCATAATTGAAGGTGGAAATTGAGTTCAGCAGTTAGCAAGTCGTTTGTTACAGTGAAAGGTGTCACACTTAGCAATTTTTTTAGCAGAAAATACAATTAAATGCTTATAAAATATTGTTTGAGGTCGATTGACTCGCGGGCATACATGATACTGGTCGGTTAGTCATGTGAGCAGTGAGAGTATCTTTTTCTCTGATACCAAAGATCACAAAACATAAGAAAACTGATCATCAGCATGACTTAGTTTGATAGTAAGACGCCGATAGAGATACAAGCTGCTACAACATACAGCTTATAGTCATCTATAAGTCATGCTTTAGTAGACTATATAGAACCCACTTATTTGTTGTATATAATGAAGGTTTGTCATGTTGTATATAGATCAGCCAAGCCTCAGAATAAAGATAGTAAATTCAAAATATATAATATTTCGATCTGCTCTGGGCAGTTTAGCAGGCATGAAACATGAAAACAAAAATGAAAGATAATGTAAATGATTTAGAGAATATAAAACACATGATATAGTAAATACATAATTGTTATGTGAGAGAAAAGTATTATGTCAATAACAAGTAAAGTGTAAGATGACATGAAAAGTTTATAAAATATGATAAGAAATCTAAACATGTTATGAAAAATAGATGAGAAATTGATAAGTATATCTTAAATGTTATATTTGTTTGCAAGATATGGTAGAAGAAGTGAGACTGTTAGTCATCCATGGTACAGTTCCCACTGCTAGCAAGTTTATGTCAGCAAGGCATCCGTAAAGTACATAAGAGAAACCAGATTTATACTACAACCGTGACGTTACTCAAAAATAACATGATCACAGTAAACACCTGGTTGTCTGTTTCAAGTTATTTAGTAAGGTAGCTGCTTATTTTGTGTTAGTCGTAAATATTGTAAATAAGAAGGAAATTTATATAGTAGAACTTGTAAATATATTTTGAATCCGTTGCTGCTGCATTATAGTACGTTAAATGTTTAACATTATATGAATGAACAAGCTTAAAGTTTATAAGTTTATGCAGAACAGAAAAAAGATGAACTCGTTGAGCATCGGTACTAGTTAAAGCCGTTGTCTCAAAGCTTCCCGCTTTTCACAAAATGATGCCAGAGTGTTCATTGACAATCAGCGTCGGGTCATCAAATTTTCCTCATTACTATTGACCGCTTGGGACAAAGATCCAAAATGATAATAATGAATACAGCAAGACACGGATTTTCCTATATCTCACTTATGGATCTATTTTTTCAAAGACAACTTATTTGATAACAAAGATTTGGTTATGAAAGAACCAGTTTTCAAAACAAGACAGGGTAATGATCCAAAGATCCTTTTTCTCCTTCTTTCCAAAGTGTTATAGCATGACAGATCGGCCCGACACTTCAAAATTACTCAAACTGTCTAACTCTCGTACGGTTGAAACTCATTTTTCCAGCAAAATGAGGGATGTCCTCAAAAGTTTCCATAGCTGAGAGTCGGTGGAGATGACTATCTCGGTAGTCATATCATTTCTCACTCAGCAATATGTGCAAAGTTTCCCTGTGAATTTCTTCCAAATTTCCAAATGAACAAATATTTGTTATCAATATTTAGTTATTGATTTTTGTGTTGTGCCTTCAAGTATTTTGATTTGTCACATTCAATAACTTAACGTCAAAGTTACGCTATTTTTGTTTCAGTTCATCAGTCTGCCTTTTTTTTTTTAAATATAATAGCCAAACAGACAAACCTCAAGGTCCTTACCCAAACTGGTCAAATTTAAAAGGCAAATAGCTTGAAAATAAAGTAACACCAAATATGTGAGAATGTTAAATGTAAATAGTAGAGATAATTTAAAAAACATTTTAAATTTAGTCACTGAGCCATGATGGTTGAATGGGTCTCTAGACACACTAGTTCAACATTATTTTGTTTTCATGATTTCAACATATATTTTATGATATGTGTAGGTTAACGTGGCCCTAGATTAATAATTAAAGTTCAAACATTATTTTGGTTTACATTTCAACATATATTTGTAATTATTTTAAAATAACCTATTTTTATCCAAAACTCTCATATATCCATCCATGTCTATAACTATCATTTATCTGGACACTTTTTTTTTATGTAGAAAATAATATTATTGATTCAAAATTCAAAATAGATCGATGATCAAAAATACAAATTTAAGTTAAAACAAATAGAATTTAAACAATGTTTAGGTTAATATAATAAATCAACATAAAATCTACAAATATAATAATATATTGACTATAATATATATTAACTCAGCTTATTCAACATACCTACCTAATTATAATTTGATATATTCGATTGATTGAATTTGCTTTGCCTATTTGAATCGCTCCATGCAATAAAACACCGCAATAAGATGACAAAAACACCACTTATTATAACAAATCAAACATTGAAATATGATAACAACAAATCAAACACTTAATATGATAACGCATAAATCAAACACTGTATTAAAAGAGCGACTTGATAAATCGTCATAATAAAACAATTACAATATGAAAAAATATATAAGACCTAAATATTTATAGAATAACCACTTTATTAAATAATAAAATGAATTGTAGAGATTAGTGATTTAAGACAAAAATATATAGAAAAATTACCTCTAATTGCTTAAAGAAAATGGAGTTTTAGACGAAACTAATTTTTTTGAAAAAAAAATGATTAAATTAGTTTGAAAATCAAACTAATTGTTAAAATAGTGTAATGCCGCTGTTATGAAAAACCGCAATTGAAAGTATAAATTTTGGAGTTAAAACACTAAAAGCCGTCGTTTACACAATCTGCACTGACTTTGTCAAATACTATTTTCCACATGACAACAACAATTGAGTTTAAATATTCAAACTAAAACTGTTAAAAGTCGGAAGCGCTATGGATAACCCATACATTTGATAATTTATGAATTTCAATTGTCAGCCGCTGCCAAGATTATTTTAGGAATTAGTTTGATTTTCAAACTAATTTAATCATTTTTTTTAAGTATTACCGTAAAAAACTCAAGAAAATTGATCAAAAGAGAACAATTAAGAGAAAACTAGTGGAGGGTAAAATAATTATTATTTGTTGAGATATTTACCATCCATCTACCCACTATATTTAGTATTTACAAGCATGCTCAGCCTTACCTAAAGCCATGACTCAAATTCCCGGATTTTTTCATTATATTTTTTTCGAAGGCTTAATCACTTTTATAATATATTAAACTATCTATACCAAGACTCAAACCCCCAATTTCATGTCCTACGTTTAAACGTTTAACGTTCTAACCAATTAAACTAGGTTTATGGACGTCATAAATGAACGCTTTTAGCGATATAAAAAATAATAAGTCAAACATTACTTTATTTTTTGATATTTTTTCGTGGTTCTATTGCGGCGTGTGGTTTTATATTCTAATTGATACAACATTTTGTTTTTTATCATTTTATTTGTGTGTAGATGATTAAGATTGACAAAACGTTTATTCATGTGCAGATTCATACGAGCAAACCATATTTAATAAAATATAGATAACAAATCAAATAATAGTTATTAATATGTTATAAAACTTGAATAATAGACATTATAGTCAATATAATATAATGAAATATGTGAGCTTTAAGCCGATTCATTATGCTATCAACCTAAATGTTAGTTTACATTTTTTATGATTTTTATATTTGATGTATTAATTTAAATTTTCAATTAATAAAACTATTTTTCTTTTGAAAAAATAAAAAAAATAAGTCAGACGATTAAATCATCATTTTCATAAACTTTATGAATTATATTATGATGTAAGTAGATGATCTATTAAGCAAACAAAAAAAAATATATACATAGTTTATACATCAATTGAAAATTTTAAAAATCGTCAATTATCGTGTCTTGGTTTAAATTAGGTGTCCTTAATACACTTCGTGTTTTTTGAAGATTGTCTTTTCAGGTACTTTTTAAAAACATTTTCTATATGATGTCAACAAAAAAAACATTTTCTATATTGTAATCATGGCTTATATTGAACAAAAAAGAACATGGTAGCCTCATTTTCAACAAAAAAGAACTTGTTTATTTCAAAAAATAAAAACAAAAAAAAAAATCTTGTACTCATTTTATCTGGTAGCCTCGTTTTCTTAAGCTACATGGTGAGTGATTTTTTGGCAAATTTTTGTTTGAAATTGATGATGCTTTTTTCAACCGGAACTAAGTCGAGCGTGTGGGCTCGGGCCGAGCCTCTGACAGCCCAGGGCCGGGATGCAGCCCTGATCGGTCTCTGGTCGAGGTAGGATCGCACCGGTTGATCCAGACCGGACGAGCACCTCCGCAAAAACATCAGCGAAGGCTGGCCGGCGAGGGCTTTCACCTACGCGCTCCGACGCCTGGGCCGGGCTTTCTCGAGAGAAAAAGAGTAGACTTACATAGGAGGCGACGCGCAGATACAAAGATGCTGGCCTGGTTAATTTGCGTAGTTAATGTCGCGTACCTTTCACCGATGGGGTGACCTTGTATTTATAGTAGATGTTCAACTAATTGGATGGTAATTAGGAGTCCTTCCCATTGGATGAGATATTTCTTATTTTAGTCCATATCGGATTTGGTACCTGACATAAAAGCACATTTTTATACTTCTTCCTTATCAGAAACCAATTAATAAGGGATAATTGAGGGGTGGTAATTGAGAATTATCCTACTTTCCTTATTGATAAGATTTGATTTGATTTACAGGATAAGCAGTTATTGAGAATTATCTTACTTTCCTTATTGGCGAGATTTAGTATGATTTGCAAGATACAAGCTATCGAGAATTATTTCACCTTCCTTATCGCTAGATTTAGTCCGGGATGGCAGGATGCGCCTTCCCAATTATCCATCACTCCGCCTTCGGGGGGGCCAGTGATCCGGCTGCTTTGGGCCGACGTTAGCTTGGATGTTTTATAGGTCCGCCTTCGGGGCCTAGTGAGCGGGCCCCGCGCGCCATTTTCAAACCCCATCAAGTCAGCTCTCACTGCGGTACGTGCAGCGTGGCAAGGGTCGCTTTCAGACGTGTGACTTCCACGTGTCACTGGGTCGGATTATTATTACTTAGGCTTTGTCGCCGCCTTATGTCCTGGGTGATAATGATGACTTTTCGTTCTTTGCACTCATTTCTTCCTCAGAATATCCTCCTCGACCGTCGTCTTACGTTCCTCGATCCGGCTTTTTCTTTACTTTTTAGTGAGTTCTGACTTCTTTCCCTTAGTATTCCATCCAACATTCTCGTGTAGAGTCCTTTCGACGCCCCGCTTGAGATAGTTTTTTTTTCGCTTCGGGACCCGTGACATATGTAGCCTTTTCCCTTAATGTGCATATTCATTTTTTATCTCACCACTTTCGCCTGCTATACTGCGTTTCGTGATGTTCTACATGAACCAAATGGCCTAAATCGAAGGCCCGAAACAGCAAATGAGCCTTCAAACCGAGCCACGAGGCTCCATGATGACCGCCCAGCCGAATTGATTCGCTGGGCCGCGGTGGGCCGTAGTTGAGTAGTCGAGCCCTTCAAAACCGCCGCCGGGCCCGCGGGCCGCATGCCCGAAGCCGAACCGACTCCCGGGCTATACGGCCCGGAGCCAGCAGTCAGCGCCGAGCCGCCTCCTGGCCGTGATGGTCCGAGATGAACACCCAGCCGCATGGCCCGCTTAGGAAGAGCCGCTGCTTCGAGCTACTCGCTCCCCGAGTAACACCCGAGTCGGGTGGCCGCTAACCGAATCGTGGGTTCGCGAGCCGACCGGCTCTGAGCCGAATCGCTTCTTAGGTCGCAGCATCTGCATCGAGCAGATGAACTCGCCAAAGTGAGCTATCGGGCTCCACGTGGCCGATTTGCCTCGAGTCGAATCGATTTTAGGCCGCACGCCCAGAATGATCGAGCTCGTCAATTGAGCGGATGGTATCCGCTGACGCCTTACCCGAGCGCATCCCGATTCCCGGATTCCATTGACTTGCTTCTTTGTCGCAGCTCGCTTCAACTGAGCCATCGACCTCCATTGATTGATTTGCATGAGTCAGTATTGACCTTGACTCCGCATGACTTGCTTTCGCAGAGCTTCATTAATTCGAAACATCTCCATCGACTTGCATGAGTTGTACGTTCCCATTTTGTGATTCCTTGACTCCATGACTTTGTTTTTGGCCGAGAGCGCTTCGTCAATGCGGCTGGCGATCTCCATTGGCGACTGCATGAGTTGGCATTGATTCCTTGTGCATGACTTGTTTTTTGTTGAAGCACAGTAATTCAGGGATTTCTTGATCCCATTGGCGACTTGCATGAGTTGTATTGATTCATGGCGCATGACTTGTTTTTGGTAGAGCTTCGTCAATTGATGTGTTGATCTCTCCAGCTGGATGACTATGAGTTGTATTGAATTCCTTGACTCCGTGACTTGTT